>JARQOC010000011.1:188252133-188373133 GCA_033576535.1 Allobates femoralis
TTGAACCCCCAAGTGCTTTACAAATTGATCCGTAAAAATGAAAAAGTACTTTGTTTCCACAAAAAATAATTTATTTCATTTTTACGGATCAATTTGTGAAGCACCTGGGGGTTCAAAGTGCTCACTATGCATCTAGATACGTTCCTTGGGGGGTCTAGTTTCCAAAATGGGGTCACTTGTGGGGGAGCTCCAATGTTTAGGCACACAGGGGCTCTCCATACGCGACATGGTGTCCGCTAACAATTGGAACGGTTAGCGGACACCATGTTGCGTATGGAGAGCCGCTGTGTGACTAAACATTAGAGCTCCCCACAAGTGACCCCATTTTGGAAACTAGACCCCCCAAGGAATGTATCTAGATGCATAGTGAGCACTTTGAACCCCCAGGTGCTTCACAAATTGATCCGTAAAAATGAAAAAATAAATTTTTTGTGGAAAAAATAAAGAACTTTTTTATTTTTATGGATCAATTTGTGAACCACTTGGGGGTTCAAGTGCTCACTATGCATCTAGATACATTCCTTGGGGGGTATAGTTTCCAAAATGGGGTCACTTGTGGGGGAGCTCCAATGTTTAGGCACACAGGGGCTCTCCATACGTGACATGTCCGCTAACAATTGGAATTGTTAGCGGACTCCATGTCGCGTATGGAGAACCCCTGTGTGCCACTAGCATTGCCACCAGCACAAGGGCAACTGGAAGAGTTGGGGTACAGCACCAGAAAATAGCACCTCTAATGTGCTATTTTCTGGGGTGGCTGTGGGTTGCAATTTGCAGCGTGGAGGGGCCACAACATTTGGGTCTCTCCACGATGAGGATTGCAGCCCCCCAACTGCCAAGTTGTACCTGGCTGGCATCCAAAAATAAGGCAAAGCTCCTTGTCATTTTATTGGTAGAAGTAAAAAAAAAAAATAGCATGGGGCTCCGCCATATTTTTGGTCCAGCCAGGTTCAACTTGGCAGCTACGGACTGCCAGCATCCCCCAGCTGCCTCGTTGTACCTGGCTGGTAACCAAAAATACAGCAAAGCCTTTTTTTTTTTTCTAGGACTAATCCTAGAAAAAAAAATGGCATGGGGCTCCGCCATATTTTTGGTCCAGCCAGGTACAACTTGGCAGCTGCGGACTGCCACCAGCCCCCAGCTGCCTCGTCATACCTGGCTGGAACCAAAAATACAGCAAAGCCTATTTTTTTTTATTTCTATAATTATTTCTAGAAAAAAAATGACATAGGGCTCCACCATATTTTTGGTCCAGCCAGGTACAACTTGGCAGCTACGGACTGCCACCCACCCCCAGCTGCCTCGTCATACTTGCTGGAACCAAAAATACAGCGAAGCCCATTTTTTTTTTAATTTCTAGAACTAATTCTAGAAAAAAAATTACGTGGGGCTCCGTCATATTTTTGGTCCAGCCAGGTACAACTAGGCAGCTGGGGGCTGGAATCCTCAGCATAGAGAGGCCCAAGCGTTCTGGGCCCCCCATGCTGTGAATTGCAGCCCGCAGCCGCCCCAGAAAATGGCGCATTCATTGAAGCGCCATTTTCTGGCGCTGTACCCACGCTCTTCCAGTTGCCCTGGTGGCGGTGGCTAACTGGGTAATAAAGGGGTTAATGCCAGCTTTTTATTAGCAGCTGTCACTAAGCCCGAGATTCATAATATAGGGCCAATGTTAGACCCACCATTAGGAATCTCTAGTATGGTAAATAGTCAATAAATACACACAGAGAAAAATCTTTTTTTTTTTTTTTTTTTTTAAAAACAGACACAATTCGGACTCCATCTTTATTATAAAAAGATCCGACGTAGTCCACAACGAAGGTCCCACGACGCTCGATTGCTCCGACGTAGTCCATAACGAAGGTCCCACGACGCTCGATCGCCTTTGCTTTCAGATCGCTACTCTGGAGCCCGATCCGCCAGCATGGTGATTGAGCTGCAGAAAGTGATCTGAGACCCCAGGCGCAGTGACCCACTATGTGCATCACTGCGTCCGGGCTTTCAGATTGCTTTCTGCAGCTCGATGCACATGCAGGGAGATCGGGCTGCAGAGCAGCGATCTAAGAGCCTGGGCGCAGTGACTCACTATGTGCATCACTGCGCCCAGGCTGTCAGATTGCTTTCTGCAGTTCGATCCCCCTGCATGGGGATCGAGTTGCGGAAAGCGATCTGGCAGCCCAGGCGCAGTGATGCACATAGTGGGTCACTGCGCCCGGGGTGTCAGATCACTTTCTGCAGCTCGATGCCCATGCAGGGAGATCGGGCTGTAGAGCAGCGATCTAAGAGCCCGGGCGCAGAGACCCACTATGTGCATCAGTGCGCCCGGGCTGTCAGATTGCTTTCTGCAGCTGGATCCCCAGGATCCAGTTGCAGAAAGTGATCTGACAGCTCCAGCACAGTGATCCATAGTGATCACATAATGGTCACTGTGGATCACTGTGCTGGAGCTGTCAGATCATTTCCTGCAGCTAGATCCTCAGGATCCAGCTGTAGAAAGTGATCTGACATATCCAGCACAGCGATCCACAGTGATCACATAATGGTCACTGTGGATCACTGTGCTGGATCTGTGGATCACTTACTACAGCTGGATCCTCAGGATCTAGCTGTAGAAAGTGATCTGGCAGCTCCAGCACAGAGCTGACAGATCCCGGAGGCGGCGCAGAAGAGGAGGAGGAGCGGGACGCAGCGCTGACAGAGCGGGCCTCCGGAGGGGTGAGTGGGAGAGGCGATCACCGCTCTGGTGATCGGGGGGGGGAAGCAGGAAGGGGAAGAGGGGGCCTGACAGGGGATGGGGGGCTGATAGGAGATGGAGCACTTAGTAGGAAGCGGGGGCAGTCAGGAGGAGCCGGGCGGCAGGAAGAGGAAGCGGGCGCAGGGACGGGAAGCGGGCGGCAGAAACAGGAAGCGGGGGGGGGGTAAGAAAGATGAAGAGGAGGCAGGAAAGAGAGGTGGGGGACATGGGAGCAGATCGGAGGGTAGGGATAGCAGAGGCAGGCAAGGAAGCATTACAGGCGCGGTAATTTTCACTTTCACTTTTGAGTGCCAATCACCGCGCCTGTAGCCGGGGGGGTGGGGGTGGGGGCAAATCGACCCCGCCTGGGGTGTTGTACAACTCCCCATGTACCTGCAGGCCGAGTGACAGGTCAGTGACACCCTCACTCGGCCTGTAGGAGCCCGATCATTCCATGGCCCACCCCCTGGGCCATGAGTCGGGAATGAACTGTTTTTCATGGCCCAAACGGTGGGCCAAGGGTCGTGAAGGGGTTAAAGGAGGGGCGGGGCAACTGATTAACAAAGAACACTATTGGTGGGTTTACACGTTGCGATATCAGCGTCCAACTCCGACCAAAAGTCACGTGGTTCGGGCGTAGGATCCGATATCGTTCCTGCGTTGTACGGTGTGAACATCCGATACGATGCAGGAACGATGGCAAACCGATATCGGGGGTCGAATGAGCGTGCTATTTAACCACCCAATATCTGATGCCGGCTGGAGCCAGATCGTCCTGTGTGATAGCCCAACTCCGATGTGTAGTGCAACGTCACCCAGTCACTCCCATGTACACATCGTAGGGACGTTGTATCCCGATATCGCAACTTGTAAACCGCCGATGCGATTCAGGGAAAACCGGGCACTAAATGCGTGCTCCCGCGCCGTTGTATACGATATTGGAACGATATCGTGACGTGTAAACCCACCATATGAGTGTGACCGGATCACAGCAACCAATCACCTCATATAGGACGGTATACAGCACTATATGGCGACATATGTTGTATAACCATGGAGGACTGTGCACCTACCTCCGCATAGTGCTGTGTAACTCCATATACTGCTGATTACCTTAAGATAGTGCTACATACAGTGCCTACAAGTAGTATTCAACCCCCTGCAGATTTAGCTGGTTGACACATGCGGAATTAACTTGGCATTGTGACATTTGGACTGTAGATCAGCCTGGAAGTGGGAAATGCACTGCAGCCAAAAAGAGATTTTTTTTTTTTTTTTTTTTTTTTTTTAAAGCGTTAAAAGTTAATTCAGAGGGTCATTTATTATTCAACCCCTCAAACCACCAGCATTCTGTTTGGTCCCCCTAAAATATTAAGAAGTAGTTCAAGCACAAAGAACAATGAGCTTCACATGTGTGGATTAATTATCTCTTTTGCCAGCCTTTTCTGACTATTTAAGACCCTCCCCAACCTTGTGAACAGCACTCATACATGGTCAACATGGGAAAGACAAAGGAGCATTCCAAGGCCATCAGAGACAAGATCATGGAGGGTCACAAGGCTGGCAAGGGGTACAAAACCCTTTCCAAGGAGTTGGGCCTACCTGTTTCCACTGTTGGGGGCATCATCCGGAAGTGGAAGGCTTATGGAACTACTGTTAGTCTTCCACGGCCTGGACAGCCTTTGAAAGTTTCCTCCCGAGCCGAGGCCAGGCTTGTTCGAAGAGTCAAGGCTAACCCAAGGACAACAAGGAAGGAGCTCCGGGAAGATCTCATGGCAGTGGGGACATTGGTTTCAGTCAATACCATAAGTAACGTACTCCACCGCAATGGTCTCCGTTCCAGACGAGCCCGTAAGGTACCTTTACTTTCAAAGCGTCATGTCAAGGCTCGTCTACAGTTTGCTCATGATCACTTGGAGGACTCTGAGACAGACTGGTTCAAGGTTCTATGGTCTGATGAGACCAAGATCGAGATCTTTGGTGCCAACCACACACGTGACGTTTGGAGACTGGATGGCACTGCATACGACCCCAAGAATACCATCCCTACAGTCAAGCATGGTGGTGACAGCATCATGCTGTGGGGCTGTTTCTCAGCCAAGGGGCCAGGCCATCTGGTCCGCATCCATGGGAAGATGGATAGCACGGGCTACCTGGAGATTTTGGCCAAGAACCTCCGCTCCTCCATCAAGGATCTTAAGATGGGTCGTAATTTCATCTTCCAACAAGACAACGACCCAAAGCACACAGCCAAGAAAACCAAGGCCTGGTTCAAGAGGGAAAAAATCAAGGTGATGGAGTGGCCTAGTCAGTCTCCTGACCTTAACCCAATTGAAAACTTGTGGAAGGAGCTCAAGATTAAAGTCCACATGAGACACCCAAAGAACCTAGATAACTTGGAGAAGATCTGCATGGAGGAGTGGGCCAAGATAACTCCAGAGACCTGTGCCGGCCTGATCAGGTCTTATAAAAGACGATTATTAGCTGTAATTGCAAACAAGGGTTATTCCACAAAATATTAAACCTAGGGGTTGAATAATAATTGACCCACACTTTTATGTTTAAAATGTATTAAAATTCAACTGAGCAACATAACTTTTTGGTTTGTAAGATTTATGCTTCTGTTAATAAATCCTACTCTCGTTTGCAGTTTGAAGGCTCTAACTTATTTGCATCTTATCAAACCACCTAAATCTGCAGGGGTTGAATACTATTTGTAGGCACTGTATCATATAATCTGCAATCACAAAATCCTCTGTTATACTAGGTTAGCACAGTGGGTGTAGTATACAATCCTATATACCACCATAAAATGCTGTATTTGCTCATAGTTGTATGACTCCATACAGTACTGTTATGCAGGAAATAATGCGGTAAACCTTCCATATTGAGCTGTATACTCACTATTGATTATATTATCTCCATAAAGTGCAGTAAACACTCTTTATAGAGCTGTATACCCTCTGTCCAAATAATGACTATTAAAATGATTTATAAAGTCTCCTATCAGAGGCGACTGTGGAGGGAATAACTGACAGGACGTTATGATATTCTGATCTAGAATTTCCTGACAATTGTAGGATATTCTCCACTGGTGTTTTACCATTTAATGGTGCATTAATACACAGAATATGAACACCCTATCTCAGAGCTGGATGTGGCTCGTGATCCTCTCAGAGCTGGATGTGGCTCTCAAGGTCAGAAAGATCGTGATCCTCTGCTGCAGCATAAGGCCATGTGCACACGGTCCGGAGGAGCTGAGTGTTGGACGCAGCTCCTCTGGACCTGAGTGAAGTCGCAGGTGGCCGCAGGGAGACCGCAGCCGCCCTGTACTCCCTGCAGTCACCTGACGGGAGCCGCTTCTGACTCCGCAGCATGAAATGAACATGCTGCGGAGGCGCGGACTCCCGGCAACCCGCACTGCAGCTCCAAAGACGCTGCGGGTGGGTTACGCATAGTGAGGATGGGATTTCTTGAAATCCCATCCACTATGCTAGCACTGTACTACGCAGCGTTTTGGACGCAGCGGCAAGACGCTGCGTCCAAAACGCTGCGTACACTGATCGTGTGCACACACCCTTAGAGAACATGTGGGCAAGGATCCTGCTTTGTTTCACCTCACAACAAGAGAAGATTCATTTATGTGTCCATGATGTTGTACAGGTGTTGATACTATACTCTTCCAATTTCTGGAGACTGTACAAGTGCATATGTTAATTTTTATTCACAATAATTATATTCATAGCAGTTGCCATAACTCACATGTTCCCTTTCCCCCCCAAGGTACCCGGCCTGAGCCATTTGTTCTTGGATTGGGGGGTTTGTTTTGTCACGGGTGGTCGATGCCCGTTTCTGTGCCCTGGGGCCGCATTTAAACAGGGGGGAATTATTTACAAGGGATAATGTCTTGTTACGCCACCTACGGTTCCCGGTAATAATACTGGCGCTGCTAGCAGACCTCCGGGTGATGATGAGGCAGCTAGTTTGTAACGCTCCCCGTAGGTGGGGAGGGGTCCCCGGGGCAGTTGTGGTGAATAAGGATTTACACTGGGAGGCAGTTCAATCAGCGGCCCTGTCACAGTCTTGATCAAGGAACAAGTGTGCGGCTCCTCAGGCAGATGAAAATACGTCACACAGTCTTTAGCTCTGTACGGGTTTTACTGGCAGACTTCAGGCAGCTTACAAGTGTTACAGTCTCACGGGTTCTGCTAGCCTGAGTAGTCACCAGAGGACCGGAATATCGCATTTGGGACCCTCGGTGGTGTGCCTGCTGTTTCCTTTCTCTTGTCCCTCACCGCGCTCTCTCTCCTACTTCCCAGCAGCATTCCCGCGCACAGAGTCCTCAGCCAGCTCCCACAGATCATCTCTGGAGGGTTCCTCTCTCGGTCCTCCAGAACCTATACGGGGCCTTTTGGAGATTAAGCCGGGCGATCGGCCACAACTTCCTACAGAAGCACGTGCCTCCGGTTTGGAGGCTCGGGGATGAACACCTGCACCGCTCTCGGAGCCGGTCCTCCGTACTAGGACTGAGCCCATCTGGTCGGTAGACATAACGGGTTCGGATTCGGGCACACCACAACACCTGATGCCCCTAGGGTCCCCTTCTGTCAGGAGGATCTTTCCAGAGACGTCCTCCTCTGTGCTCCTCATAGCTTCAACTTCCCTTCGACTTCTCACTAACTCTCTTCCAGCTCTCCCACTAATCCACCTAGCTCCTTCCACCGGAACTGGGTCTCCCTGGCAACAGGTCCACCCAAGTCCCCTGCTCTAAGGTGTGTGGATGGCTGTAATGAGGGTTGTCCAGCCCTGGCCCTGGGGTTGCTCTGATCACTCAGGCGCAGTCTGGAGGGGAAGTCACGGGTAGTGGTGCCTGAGGCCTTTGGCCCGGTGGATGCAGATGAAAAGTGAGTGAAAAGGAAAATAATAAAAATTCTGTCAAGCCGTGACACCACCTGTAGGGTTCCAGTGATGGCACCAGCGCTGCTTGGGCCTCCGGGGTGATGGGCGGCAGCAAGGTGGAACTGCTCCCTACAGGACGTGCGGGGTCCCCGGGGCTGTAGGTTGTAATGAGGGTAATAGGGCAGCACAGTCGTTTCTGTGCAAGGTGAAAGTAGGGGAGCACGGCCAGTGTGGTGCAGATGGAAGGAGGGGCACACACACATAAGTCTTTTTGGTACCTTTACTGGTGTTCTGTACTGGTACACTCGTCCGGAATTGAGGGAAACACTTTAGGATCTCCACAGCGAGTAGGGTTGTAGGCCTCCTTGTCTCAGTTACTCTGTTTGGAGTCTGGCAGGCTTGGAACCCGACCAGACCGTCAATTCTCTCGCTCTCTGTGACTCTCCACACCCGGGTTGCTGCACTGAGGGCTCTCTATTCGGTTTCCGTATGGATCCAGACTCACGGTCCCTGGCTCTCAATTGTTGGTGCTGTGGGCGTCCTGGAAGCTAAACCTCCTTGTGGTGCTGGATTCTCTGCAGGGCCTATTCTCTCTGTCCCTGCTGCTCGGACCCAGTGACCGGAACTTCTGTGGGGCGAATCGGTATGACTCTTCTGGCCCCTTCTGTAGCAAGTTTCTCTCCTCTGCTTTCGACCTCTACTCTGCAGGTCTACCACTGTCTAATTTGGTTGCTGGTATGGGCCTAGCACGGCTCCAGTACCAGCTCTGCTCACTAAATTCTTCACAGTTCTGTAGTGACTGCACACTCCGCTGTTTTCCCTCCAGAACCTGTATTTATAGGGGGAACTGTCTTAAGGCAACCAGTTGGGCTCCCCCTACAGGCCTGGGGTGAAAGGTGTTGTGTGTAAGTGGGTTACTCGCTGTGAGAAATCCTTCAGTGTCCCAAGGGAGTCTGTGGTGACATGGCACAGGGTGCCACATTCCCCCCTAGTTAACCTCAGTTCTCCTGGACTGAGCAAAAGTTTTTGTTACTAAAAGAAAAAACAGATATTGCGCCACACTGCAACTGGAGGAACTTAATACATGGTTTTACTATGTTTGCATTAACCTTTACTGGTTGTGCAACACCCCACACAACCAGACTGATGGCTTAATGTGGGTCACTGTAGTGACAGGGGCCAATATTTCCTCCTCCTCTGATACTCCGGGCCTGGTGGTCGGCTCCTTAGTTCCTCTGGAGATGGAGGTGGGCTCCTTCACTCCTCCACTCGAAGAGGCAGACTCGCTGCACTGGCTTCCGTCCCAGCTCCACACTGTGTATCAGTTGATCATTCAAGGGTGGGGCTTTATGATGTACTGCCAGGTACTGTGGATCTTAGAGCAGCTCACACACCGCACTCCCAACAAGGGAGAAAGAGATTAGCAGATAGAAAACAAGCGGTGTCAGAGGTTTGGAGCGCTAAAGAAACCACGGATTGGTGATTAAATTACCAATAATTTATTGCACGAACAGCAGGGGTCCAGTATGCCACAACGCGTTTCGATGCACAGATGCGTCTTTCTCAAGTGATCACTTGAGAAAGACGCATCTGTGCATCGAAACGCGTTGTGGCATACTGGACCCCTGCTGTTCGTGCAATAAATTATTGGTAATTTAATCACCAATCCGTGGTTTCTTTAGCGCTCCAAACCTCTGACATCGCTTGTTTTCTATCTGCTAAAGTTTTTGTTACATCACACACACATATATATATATTAGTGATGAGCAAGAAAGCTTGTGACTACTCGGTACTCGCATGAGTATCACTGTACTCGGGCTACTCGGCTAGTACCGAGTAATCTTGCGATAATCGTGCTGTACTCGGGGTCCTCATCCCTGCATGTTGGCGTTCTTTAGAGAGCCAGCCCACATGCAGGGATTGGCTGGCAGTCACTGCAATGCCACAGCCCTGTTAGTTGTGGCATTGCAGTGATTGGCCGTCCCGCACAGCATGACCGAGCCTTTATAAGACCCGGCCACGATGTGCTCTGCACACAGCCATCCAGACAGTCAGTGTAGGGAGAGTGTCTGCTGCTGCTTAAGGGACAGATTTGCGGCCCTCATAGGTAGATCCGGAGCAGGGCTGCAAACTGATGCTGACCAGAACAGTCCTTCTCAGGACTAATCTAGGAGGATATAGGCAGGGTGATCCAGATCGGAGTCCAAGCTTTCAAGTGACCAGAACAGTCCTCAGAAGACTGTTGTAGCTGACTAGCTATATACAGGCAGGGTCTAATATCCATATCCAGATTTCCTGTGACCAGAACAGTCAGGAGACTGTTGTAGCTGACTAGCTGTATACAGGCAGGGTCTAATATCCATATCCAGCTTTCCTGTGACCAGAACAGTCAGGAGACTGTTGTAGCTGACTAGCTGTATACAGGCAGGGTCTAATATCCATATCCAGATTTCCTGTGACCAGAACAGTCAGGAGACTGTTGAGCTGACTAGCTGTATACAGGCAGGGTCTAATATCCATATCCAGCTTTCCTGTGACCAGAACAGTCAGGAGACTGTTGTAGCTGACTAGCTGTATACAGAAGGGTCTAATATCCATATCCAGCTTTCCTGTGACCAGAACAGTCAGGAGACTGTTGCAGCTGACTAGCTGTATACAGGCAGGGTCTAATATCCATATCCAGATTTCCTGTGACCAGAACAGTCAGGAGACTGTTGTAGCTGACTAGCTGTATAAGCAGGTCTATATCCATATCCAGCTTTCTTGACCAGAACAGTCAGGAGACTGTTGCAGCTGACTAGCTTATACAGGAGGTCTAATATCCATACCAGATTTCCTGTGACCAGAACAGTCAGGAGACTGTTGTAGCTGACTAGCTCTATACAGGCAGGGTATAATATCCATACCCAGCTTTCCTGTGACCAGAACAGTCAGGAGACTGTTGTAGCTGACTAGCTCTATATAGGCAGGCTATCCATATCCAGCTTTCCTGTGACCAGAACAGTCAGGAGACTGTTGTAGCTGTATACAGGCAAAGTGCGCAAGGGCTTTGGCAAGGAACAAGGAAGTGGATGTGATGGTGGTGCATGCAGAGGCCGAGGTCGTGTGCAAGCACTAATTTTGCAACAACAAAGTGCCACATCTACTCACTCGCACGTCCTGTCCCAAATTCTTGGGGCCCGCAGCAGTACACCACTCTTGAACCAAGACCAGTGTCAACAGGTTGTTACTTGGATAGCGGATAATGCTTCAAGTCAGATTGGCACCTCCACAAACACCCTGTCTTCCACACGGTCAAGTGTCAGTAGTCGTGATACTGCACCGCACATTTCCCAACCTGATCCTCCTTCCTACCACCAGGCCGAGTACACGTCCACGGACATTACTGATCCCACACTTGGACACTTGGAAGAGCTGTTCACGTATCCATTCGCACAATCTGGCCTCTCGCCAGCTCCTGTTGAAGTGGGTCATGAGGAGAGCGTATGGACAGATGTCCAAATATTTGAGCAGCCACGTTCTCACGAAGGGAACGTTGGCAACGTGTCTCAACAAGGGGTGGACGATGATGAATCACAATTGCCAGGAAGTCAGGAGGAGGATCAGGGTGCGGAAGAGGAAGACGACGTGGTGGATGATCCAGGAGCTGACCCAACCTGGCAGGAGGATATGCAGAGCGAGGACAGCAGTGCACAGGGGGAGGGAGGCGTAGCATCCCAACAGGCAGTACGAAGCAGGGTTGCGTCCGCAGGCAGAAGGCAGGCAACCGTTCCCCGGAACAACAACACGACACAAGGTGCCTGTGCAAATGTTAGGTCTTCCCGAGTCTGGCAGTTTTTTAAGTTGGCTCCAGATGACTCTAAAAAGGCCATTTGCAACACCCGCCATGCCAGCATCATCAGGGGTACGAAAACTAGCAGCCTGACCACCACCAGCATGATCAGGCACATGTCAGCCAAGCAGCCGACTTTGTGGGAAGTACAACAGAGTCGAGGAGCGGTGCTTGCTGATGTCACTGCTACGTCTTCGCGTGTTGTGCGTGCGAGCCAATCCCCTGTCCATTTTTGTATTATAGGAGAAGAAAAATAAGTCGCACTCAGAGCTTCTATAAACAGCGGTTCTTTATTGTGCTTCAGTGCACACAGCAGGTGGTGGCATGCGGGTGGGAGGACGGGGGGCACGACGTTTCGCGCCGTATAAGGCGCTTCAGCAGGTTAGTCCTCAGAGTGTATTGTTGCACTAGGCAACTTATACACCCCCACTGATGACGTCACAAACTTAATTAGTGAACATGTGTGAAGTTAAGATTATTTAGCTGAAATGAAAACAGCTCTTAAAGTGACAGTGCAATTAAGTGATCAAAGTGCATTACATACATACAGTACAGTACAGTACTATGTGCTTACAATATATACAATAAAAACCTTTTTACTCACAACCACATGTTAAAAATATTTTTTCCAGTCATAGGCCAGTACACTACTCGACTTACCCTCTTCTCTTTCCTGATAATAAGTTTAATACCTATTCATCGGGATCACTATACTGATACCCTCGGGCTAGCTTAGGGGATCCTCTTATATTTACATTTCCCCATTTCTAACCAGGGGTGAACCTGTTAAGTTCTCATCAAACATAGGGGACTGAGCACAAGACCTTCACAGTTATCGAAACATAGAGAGTTCTCATCAAACATAAGGGACTGAGCACAAGACCTTCACAGCTATCCAAACCTAGAGAACCATAAATTACTTATCAGACCAGTATACAGAGTTGTGCCCCTTGCAGATTCAAGTATTCACTAACCTAAATCCACAGTACCTCATTACCCAAATCCAATTACCCATAACTGAACCTTACAAAAATACAGCAAGATCGTTCTTATCATTAAGTCCAGCCTGGCTCTGCCCCTCAATTTTATTATCCACGCTGCCTCATTCTGCAACAACATTTTATGTAGGTTGCCCCCAGATGGTGGTAACATTACCCTTTCCAAGCCGAAGAATCTTAATACAGAGGAATCCCTTCCATGCTCACCCCTGACATGCTCTATCAACCGAGGGGAACCAACTCCTGTAGTTGTTGACTTAACGTGCTCTTTAAAGCGTATGTAAAGGCAACATATCGTTTTTCCAACATAGAAGCGACCACAATCACAGACCACGGCATACACCACAAATTTGACTTTGCAAGAAATAAATTCTTTCACATTATGCATAATATGCCCTATCTGCACCGGATTGGTCGTAACGTGTTTGTCGCAAACGGAGCAATTCCCACATTTAAAATTTCCTACTGGACAGCCTCTCTCTAACCAAGTTTTTTCTGCAGTAAACTGTCTCCGTACTATCATATCATCAATATTTCTGCATCGTCTATGCGTAACCAGGGGTTTTCTCAAAGCGACCTCCTTAAGATGTTTATCGCTTTCTATCATGTACCAGTTTCTGGATATGGGCGTTTTTATAGCCCTATCCATAGGTCCAAATTTGAAGTTGAATCCCCTGTCCATGCTGCCCGCGAACAAGCCTCCGGCCCTGCACCTGAAGTTGCCCACGCACAAATAACACCACCATCAAGCACGTCCTTGTCCCAGCGCAGCGTGCAGTTATCCATTCAGCAAACCTTTGAACGCAGGTACAAATACGCTGCCAACGCCCCACATGCCACAGTTCTAAATGCTCACATTTCGCGACTGCTTGCGCTAGAAATGTTACCTTTCCGGCTAGTGGAGACGGAAGCATTTCGCGACCTGATGGCGGCTGCTGTCCCACGTTACTCGGTCCCCAGCCGCCACTATTTCTCCAGGTGTGCCATCCCCGCATTGCATAACCATGTGTCAAAAAGCATCACACGTGCCCTGAACAACGCTGTTTCAGCCAAAGTCCACCTAACCACAGACACGTGGACAAGTGCTTGTGGGCAAGGCCGCTACATCTCCTTGACGGCACACTGGGTTAATATTGTGGAAGCTGGGACCCAGTCTGAGCAAGGGATGGAACACGTCCTTCCCACACCAAGGATTGCAGGCCCTAACTCAGTCAGGGTTTCACCCACACTCTACAGCTCCTGAATATCATGCTCCTCAGCCGCCTCCTCCTCCTCCTCCTGCGCATCCTCATCCACTTTACCTTCCACACCAGTCCCAAGCTGGAAGTGCTGCAGCACTGCCTCTGCGAAGCGGCAACAGGCTGTGCTGAAGCTAATATGCATAAGTGACAAACCCCACAATGCAGAAGAGGTGTGGACAGCTCTGAAACAGCAGGCAGGTCACTGGCTCACACCTCTGACCTAAAGCCAGGAAAGGTCGTGTGTGACAATGGCCGGAACCTGGTGGCAGCTTTGAGGCGAGGCCAGCTGACGCATGTTCCATGCGTGGCCCATGTGCTCAACCTGGTGGTTCAACGGTTTATAAATCATACCCAGAGCTGTCTGATCTGCTGGTAAAAGTTTGCCACCTGTCTGCACATTTTCGCAAGTCACCTGCTGCTTCAGGCGGTCTTGCCGGCTTTCAGCGCCGTTTGCGTCTTCCGGGCCACAGACTGGTGTGTGATGTCCCCACGCATTAGAATTCAACTCTGCACATGTTGGTCAGGATATGTGAGCAGAAGAGGGCAGTTCTTGACTACCTGCATCACCTAAGCCGTCGGGAAATGGGTCAAACTCCACACATAATACCTGAGGAGTGGAGATGGATGTCTGACCTATGTACCGTACTCCAAAACTTTGAGGACTCCACCAAGATGGTGAGCGGCGATGACGCCATTATTAGCGTCACCATACCGCTACTCTGCCGTCTAAAACGGTCTCTGCTCAAAAACAAAGATGATGCATTGCAGGCGGAGTGCGATGAGTTGGAGCAAGAAACAGCAGTGGGTGTGGGTGATAACACACAGCCCAGCCTCATCTCATCACAACGTGCAGTGGAGGACTATGACGAGGAGGAGGAGGATGAAGACATGGAGCAACTCTCTGGCCATATTGAGGATATGACATGCACACCAGTCATACCCTCACTTCAGCGTGGCTGGCCAGAGGACAGCATGTTCAGTCATCGTGTTGGTCAGGATACTGAAGTGATGGCTGTTAAGAGTCTGGCGCACATGGCTGACTTTATGGTAAGCTGCCTGGCTCGTGACCCTCGCGTTCAGAACATCTTGGCCGACAATCACTACTGGTTGGCAACACTCTTAGACCCACGCTACAAGGAGAACTTTATGTCTCTCATTCCTGAGGCGGAGAGGTCAGCCAAAATGCAGCAGTTCCAGAAGGCCATAGTCACGGAAGTAGGCAAAGCATTCCCCTCACAAAACGCTAGCGGCATAGGTCAGGAATCAGTGGACAACCAAGGCGTACGGCCGAGAGGGGCACAAGTCCAATCCGCCAGAGGTAGGGGAACAGTCTTTACGATGTGGGACAGTTTTCTCAGCCCCTCACGTACCACAGCCCCTGAGGTGCCGGGTAGTGCCACAAGAAATGCAAAGTTTGGCCAGATGCTGAAGGAGTACCTTGCAGATTGAACAACTGTACTCCGACATTCATCTGTGCCTTACAATTATTGGGTCTCCAAACTGGACACATGGCATGAATTGGCTCTCTACGCCTTGGAAGTCCTGGCCTGCCCTGCCGCTAGCATTTTGTCAGAGCGTGTTTTTAGTGCCGCAGGAGGAATAATTACTGATAAACGCACCCGCCTGTCAACTGAAAATGCCGACAGGCTGACTCTGATCAAGATGAACAAGGGTTGGATTGGGCCAGACTTCACCACACCACCAGCAAATGACAGCGGAATTTAAATTTTGTTATGGGAATTTGCCATGTACCTCCACTCACCCATGGGTACACACTTCTGGACTTTGGCTAATCGCTGAACTGCTCTTCCTTCTCCTCATGTGCCACCATGATGACCGTTACAATAGTTAGGCTGTTGTTTCAGCTATACCCCAGTGGTAAATTTTTTCGCCCATTCTTTTAGAATGGGCATTACAACGACAGGAGACCCGCTCCTTTTCAATGGGAAAAAATGTTTTGAGGTCCTCATGCACGTCTCTATCTAGGGACAATGTGGAGCCTCACAATTTTTAGCTGCCCTGCCAAAGGGCTATACTACAATACACCCACTTCAGGTTTACAGGCCCTCATGCATGTCTGTATGCATGGGTCATTGGTGAACCTCCCAATTTTTGGCTGCCCTGCCAAAGGGCTATACTACAATACACCCACTTCAGGTTTACAGGCCCTCATGCATGTCTGTATGCATGGGTCATTGGTGAACCTCCCAATTTTTGGCTGCCCTGCCAAAGGGCTATACTACAATACACCCACTTCAGGTTTACAGGCCCTCATGCCTGTAGAGCTCCCCCTTCAGGTCTGGAGTGGTAGGTGGTGTGTGCTGAGCAAACCAAGGTGTCAGTCCTTCCTTGCACCAGTGTAACCTGTGGAAATCCCCTGCAGGGGTGCCACATTCCCCCCTAGTTAAACACAGTCCTCTGGGACTGAAACATTTTTCATAAACACATCATAAATATTTACATTTGATTATTGAACAGAGTCTTAAAAATGAAAAATTTACAAAAAACAGGGATAAATAAGAAAACAGGTTACCAGTCCATACAGCGCTAGTCCATCTGCTGTAGGCTGTTTAGGGGGTAATGAAACAGGGGTTTGCCACTACCAGTCCAGTGGCTATGGTCCATTTTAAAAATAAGAAAAAGGGAAAGTTCAAGAGTCCAACAGGTTAAGTTTCTTAAAAATGAAAAATCATAACTATATACAATACGGGGGTATCTGCTTAGGAGGCCTGGCTTCACATATACCACCCCCAGGCACTTTCTTTTCCTAACTTAATATGCATGGGGGCTAGTCCAATTCCTCCACCCTTCTGTACACTACCATTAATAACATATTTTCATTCTGAACATATTTACATTTTTCCACATGTTATGACCTATCTCTGTACCTAAGTGGTGGGTGTCCTAGATTGACACGTGTTGACCTACGTAACACTGGTGTAGGGTCTGTGAGAGTGGGTCTATGTGTAACTGGTAAACTGGGTAGCAGTCTACGACTACCTGATCTCATAGTAGGAATGGCAGGTACACCGATTGCAGGGATCTCTGGTTCCGGTACAACGGGTGGTTCTTGTATTCTTGGCACTTCTACTGCTGATGGAAACATTAAAGTTGGGATTAGATATGTACCTTCTATTTGAGGCCAATCTGCTGGTAACTCTCCAATGATTGTCTGGACTGTCTTTGGCTTCTCTTGATCTTCTGGCTTTGGACAAGGTACATCTCCTTCTGGTTGAAGCTGTTGAGGGCACTTTTTCAAATGATCTCTGGACACTATTGCTGTAGTTTCACCCTGATCTTTACTGATTAAACAGGTTTTCTGGTTATCAAAATTGGATGGTAATACAGTGTATGGTTCTTCTTCCCACTGATCATCTAGTTTGTGCATTCTCCTTTTTCTTCTCAAAACCAATTCATCTGGTGTTAAGGGCGTTCCTTGCGCACTTTTGTTGAAGTTGGTTTCTTGTCTTCCTCTAGATCTTTCCAGACTTCTCTCAAGGCTTTCTTGGATCCTCTGGTATTGTTCTTTCCTTCTGCTATCCCAATCTGTATCTGTAGTATCTGCTTCAGGAACTACTATGCCTATCTCAAAGTCTGCTGGCAATTTTCCTGGTCTTGCTCTCATGAGGTATGCAGAAGTGCAATTTGTTGAACTTACTGGGGTGTTGTAAATGTCAACTAGATCTGGTAACCTTCTGGCCACTGGTTGCGTTCTTCTAAGGGCAGAGTTTTTAACATTTCAATTACCACATGATTCATCTTTTCACATATTCCATTTGTTTGAGGATGGTAATACGTGGTGCGTATTTTCTTGCATCCGTATAGGCGACAGGACTCTTGAAATATTTGAGCTTCAAAGGCAGGTCCTTGGTCTGTCAATACCTGTTCTGGATAACCATGAGGTCTGCATAAATAAGCTTGAAATGTTCTTGCTGCTGTCTCAGCTGTTAAGTCTTTTACTGGAGCTACCACAAGGAATCTAGAATAATGGTCTACCATGGTAAGAGCATAGGTGTAGCCTGATTTACTGGGTGCGAGTTTGACATGATCTATGGCTACCAGTTCTAATGGTTCTTTGGTAATGATAGGTTTGAGAGGTGCTTTCTGGCTATTACGGTCTTTTCTTCTCAATGAGCATGGTCCACAATTTTTACACCATCTCTCTATGGAGGCTCTCATGCTGATCCAATAGAATCTTTCACGTAACAGTATTTCCAATTTTCTCTATCCAAAGAGTCCCGATCCATCGTGGTACGCTTGCAATACCATTTGGACATCTCTCTTTGGAACCACAACTTGCCATACCATGGACTGATGTACCGTCTGCACAATTGACCTTGATAGATGAATAATCGGCCTCTTTCTTTCCACAAGTGTTGAGCTTCCAGTGGAGCATTCTTTTCAAGTTTGGAATCTGGTTGAGTTATTAACTTCTTTACAAGACTTACTGCCGGATCACTGTCTTGAGTCTCTTTCCATCCATAGTGAGGCAACAGGTTTAGTTCAGCAGTCTGACGGTTTTGGTAGACGCGATTTTCAGCAATTTGCCATTTTCTACTTTTATGGAAAGCTGGGAGTTCTATTTCCTCTAAGTCATCCTCTTCTTCTTCACTTCCTTGTGGGTGTACTTGAGGGTTTCTGGAAAGGGCATCATCATTTGCGTTATTGCGGCCTGCTCGATATTTGATAGTAAAGTCATAATTCGACAGTCGAGCCATCCAACATTGCTCCAATGCTCCAAGTCTCGCGGTATCTAGATGTGTCAACGGGTTATTATCTGTGAAGACGGTGAACTTCAAGCTGTGAGGTAATGCTTGAACCTTTCTGTTACGGCCCAGACCAAGGCCAGGAACTCCAACTTAAAGGAACTGTAGTTTTCTGGGTTCCTCTCGGTGGGTCGAAGTTTTCTGCTAGCATAGGCAATTACTCGCTCTCTGCCATCTTGAATATGGGAAAGGACTGCTCCCAAGCCTACATTGCTTGCTTTGGTGTAAAGGACGAATGGTAGGTTATAATCAGGGTAAGCCAGGATTTCCTCACCGGTTAGAGCCTGCTTCATCTCTTGGAAGGAATTTTCTTGTTCCTCTCCCCATTCTAACGGTGGCTCTGGAAATCTTTTCTTCTTAGATTGGCCTATGAGAAGATTTGTAGGGGCGCAGCCATCTTTGTGTAGCCCTTAATGAATCTTCTATAATATCCAACCAAACTAAGAACTGGCGTACCTCGGTGATGGTGGTTGGTCTCTGCCAATCCTGGATTGTTGTTACCTTTTCCGGATCTGGTGCTACTCCATCTGCGCTGACCATGTGTCCCAGGTATTGGACTTTAGGTTTCAGCAGGTGACATTTAGATGGTTTGAGCTTCATCCTGTACTTCGCTAAAGCCTCAAATACCTCCGCCAGGTGTTTCAGGTATTCCTCGTAGGTTCTCGAGAACACGATGACGTCTCCAGGTATAGGAGCACTGTTTCGAAGTTTCGGTGTCCCAGGCAACTTTCTATGATTCTCTGAAACGTTCCTGGTGCATTGCATAACCCAAATGGCATGCTGTTGAATTCGCATAGTCCCATTGGCGTTGTGAATGCAGTCTTCTGCTGGTCTTCTTCTGCAACGGAGACCTGCCAATACCCACTATTGAGATCTAATATGGAGAAATAATTAGCAGTCTTTAATGCAGCAAGAGACTCCTCTATTCGGGGTAACAGGTAAGCATCTTTGTGAGTGATTTTATTAACCTCCCTATAATCCACATGTTATGGCAAATAAATAGTTAATAATGTATTTGAATAATTGAAGCCATTTCAGAATGCTTCCAAAAACATGGTTATGTGATCCTTGCATTTTCCTCTAGAATTTTCTGTGTCTCAGATTCTGTATAAATGTTTTGATTTAGAGGTAGCCGTATTGAAGCTCCTATCAGATTGTTCTGAACGTCTTGTACGACTTCAAGGCTAGTGTAAGCTAACTAACACACAGAATAAAATGTATATTCAGCATAAAATGATGCAATTACCTAGAACCACCCTTAAGAAATGCCCCTTTAACGACGAGTATAAAATGGCTAACCCCTCCTTTAATAAAAAGTCTTTGTCATTAAGCTCTACTTTGACAACGTGTCAGCGTGGTTTCTTTCCGTGACGTCACGCACCTATAGACAAAGCATCCAATTTGGTGGCAGACAATTAAGACGGCAGCCTCACTCGAAAGATGTGGGGGGCATCCATTACACACACACATCCTCATTGTGCCATCCTTCTTCCTGACTAGGACTAAAGGGGCTTGCCAGGGACTACTGCTATCTCTTATAACCCCGGCCTCCTTCATGTCCCTCAGCATCTCTTTGGCATGTTGGTAGTGACCTAGTGGAATGGGTCTGTGTCTCAACTTGATTGGTGGATGATCTCCTGTGGGTATGCGAAGCCGTATCCCTTTAATCCTCCCAAAATCTAATGGATGCTTACTAAATATCTGCTCGAACTCCTGCTCTACCCGGTACACTCCGTGCTTCTGATGAGAAGGGGTGGCATCAGTTCCTACATGCAACTGCTGACACCACTCTACAGTTGTCCTTTGGAGTTGCTATCGTCCGCCCGACTAGGCGAGGAAACAGGTTCCACACGGCCTGTATGTTGATGTTACTAACAGTTTACAGCTTTGCTACAGTAGCATACCGGGGTAGCTTTGCTTCCTCTGCCCCACAATTCAACACACAGATTGGTACTCGTCCCTTTGAACATCCACCACACCTCTGGCTGTCAGTAGTGTAGGTCTGTGCTCCGAAAATACCAGCTCTACAACCGCCTGGTATTCCTGTCCTCTACAACCTATCGCTGCTCGACACCATATCATCATTTCGCTTTTTGGTGGTAGTAAATGGGAACCGGGTCTGTTATCCACACACTGCCAATTTCTCCCCCAGACAGATTTACCTGTTGCTTGTGGATGAGGGCTCGGATCTCTCGTTGGATGACTCTTGTCCGCCCATAACTAGTAGTCTGAGAAATCTGTCGGAGTAAAAACAACATTTCTCCAAAGCAATTTTCAATAAGCATTTGTACCAATAACCATGTAAGGGCTTTTTCATTAGGATTATCTTCAACCACAAATAACCCTTGGCCTTTCAACTCCTCCCTCCCCAACTTTATTGTAGCTGCTCTGTACCCCACCTGTTTCTGTGGCTGGCCATTAGCTGCAATAATATAAAAATTGGGGTTTGGGGGTTCAAGATCATCATCAGACCAATACTGCTTGTAAAGGAGATGTGGGATCGTAGGACCTGCGACCCGGTGTCCAGTAGGGCCGACATGGGGATTCCTTCTAGTGTAATTGTGGCGCCCCGCAACGAGTGCGTCACAGGAGGGTATTGCAGCCATAAATGCAGCAGCAATATTCTCCGACCCAGCAGTTATGTGGTTAACATAGAGATCCAAACCCTGCATGCATCACCTAGAATAGAGTGCCAATCCTAGGTCCTGGTGGGCGGAGTGCAAGGCTGGTGTAGAGGGAAAGTTAGTACAGACAGAGAATCGATAGAGTCTAGAACGAGAACTTGAAGAGAGAGCTCTAGAACTTGAGCTTGGAGTAGGAGCGGAGGCTCCGCACCCCGTGCAGCCCCTGGGCCGTCACCGGTCGGGTGTTAGCACCTGAGGTCTCAACAACCGGGATCGGGCATCATCAACCACGGGTTTCCAAAAGACCCCCGTGCCCCAAAAGACCACAGCCGGTTCACTGGTACCGAAGCTGGCAGCAGTTCACCTCTGCTACGCGAACCAGAAGCGTGGAGGAGCAGCTTTACAGGAGCACCCCACCACCAGCCAAATTCCAGTCGTCTAACCAGCGGTGTACCCACCGAGGGACCCAAGGCTCCCCAGAACATCCATAACGTATAGCTTGGATAGGGATTGAAGCAGCCTCCCCGTACCCGACCTGGTATTCCTGGGCGACACTGGCAAAACCACTTAGCTAGAATGGAGGAACACTACGGATCTCTAAGGGACACCATCACTGCTGAGTCCACCCGGTCCACTACCCATGAACTGTATACCATGTACTGCCTGCTGGTTACAGTAAAGACCCGTTGCAGAGACTTTCTGTGTCCGTGCATCCTTATGAACTGTCTGTCTGCACTACAATGTAACCGCAGCTGCCGCACAACATCTTAAGCAGCTCCAGCCTCCGGGGATCACCGCTCAGCCTGTGGGGAGCGTTCCATCTTGCTGCTATCCATCCCCCGGGGGTTCCGCAGAGTCGGTAACGATTACCGAACTACTCATAGGTGGCGTCACGAATAAATTAAAACCCCTTTAATCTGTTCCCACAAGACGTCTTCACTTTTGATCTGCACTCAACGGGCCTCACTACCAGCAGGCGTGGCCCACCTGTGACAAGGAGGAAGGAGCTTCAGCCTGTCTAAACCGGAGTCCACGGGCCTGCGGTGAGTCATAATGTTGAGGTACGGACGGCCTCCCACGTACCGCTTACACCAGTCCTTTGGGCCCAGCTGCTCTACTCCTGGGAGCTGGCCCTCGGACCCAGGAATCTCGTGTTTAAAGGGCATCCTCTTGCAAAGTGTCCTGGTTTGTTGCATCGCAGGCAAATGGGTTGTCCTGAAGAATCTGTGTAATCCTGGTTCTGTGTTGGACTGGTGCGTTGGTCCCCTGCCCAGGCGACATGGGTCTACTTGGAATGGTGCATTGGTCCCCTGCCCGGGCGACATTGGTCTACGTTGGAATGGTGCATTGTCCCCTGTCCGGGCGACTTGGCTTTCCTCTGCATCCATGGGTTTCAGGGCTATCAGCTAGTTGGATTTTGCTTGGTGGTGGTGCCCCAGGCATATTTTGCAAGAGCTTTAATACATAGTCCATGGTTTTGGTTAACTGCAGCACCTGATTTTGCATGTTATCATTTTCCACAGCTTGACTTTCTGCTTTTGCAGGTTCTGCAGAAAGAGGTTTAAAGTCTATGGGAGAGGCATTAGCCCGCCAGGATTGTATTGCAGGTTCTACAGGCGCTGGATCTCTTAACACGGTTATAGCTCAATTTTTTAAGTCACTAAAGTTCACTGTTGGGTGATCCAATACCACATATGCACTTGTTGGCAGTGATTGTCTGACCTCAATCCCTCTGTAAACTGCTCAGCAAGCATTTTATCCTCTTCCAGTACCCTTGCCGGGTCTACCTGTTTTAAGGACGGGAGTGCCCCTTGTAAACGGAGGGCATAGTCTCTGATGGTATCCTGCGGTCTCTGCTTAAACTGGTAGAACAGCATCCTCAATTCAGACTGTGTGCGCTTTTCAAAAACTAGTTTTAGCTTATAAAACACCTTAATAGCAGAGTCCCTGTCAATATCACTCCAGGACTTAGCCTTCAGCTCCGCTGCGCCTGTTAATGGTCCCAGCACAACGGTAGCCTGCTGCTTCTGCGTCATAGCATACATGTCCAGCATTGCACACATCTTTTGCTTAAAAGTTGCTAACATACCAGGTTTACCTTCATATGTTGTTAGCCATTTGACACCTGCTACATATGGCAGGGTTATGGGCATTATTTGGGCTGCTGCTCTGGGTACTGCGTTCTGGGCATCTCCCTTGTCAGGGACCCGCACATCATCCAAAATCATTCATGATGAGGCCCCCCTGGTTAATTGCTGCCAACCTGTAAGATGAAACAGATTTCTCCAGCTGTCGGCGGCTCTGCAGAGGGAGCGGGGCACCTCGGGTCTCTCCGGAGCAGGGAGCTGCGCTTTGCGTATTTCTGGCAGAGTATAGGGGGCGGGGCTTATCTTCCCGCCCTTTCTCCTGCTGTGACGCAGCTGTAATTTCTGTGGCGGTGTAATGGCGCCCACACAAACAGTCAATTAAATAAAGTCTTAAGGCGCACTTCTCCTGGTTTCAACAGGCTGGTTCAATCCTGTTCATGACGCCAGAAAATGATGCGGCCAGGGCTAGGAGGGTACTCGGTCACCGGGTCTGCTGAGTAGGGAGTCACGGGTGGACGGGATCCCGGTGCCGTGCCCTGGGGATCATTTGATGGGATGAAGGAATTATTTACAGGGAAATGTGACGCCACCTGTAGTGTCCGTATAGTACCGCGCTGCCAGCCGGCCCCTGAGGTGATGAATGGGGCAGCAAAGTGTGGTACCGCTCCCCACAGGTGGAGCTTTACCTCATGGCAGCAATAAAGGAAGATGGTGAGGGAGGGCAGTGATGGAGGATGATGGTGAGGAAGGGCAGTGATGAGGTCCTTTCTGGCACAATGGTGAATTATAGCTGTTAAACAGGCACACAGACACACAGGGATGGTTGTTTCGGTACCTTTTTACTGGTGGTCACATAACAGGTACAATCCAGAGTACTAACCAGGTCCCTGGTGCAATTTAGGACTAACACCTTGGAAAGTTATGAGGCCTCCTTTATCTCTGTGCTCTGCCTTGAGGGATGAGTCCTGCCTGAGCCTAAACCCTCCACTTCTTTATTATCTTAAACTAACAATGAGGTCCTCCTGCGGGGTCCCGGTTCCTCCTGTGGCCCCTGGTCCTATGTTTGGTTAGTTTGTCTCTTTTTCTCTATCCTCAGGGTTAAACTCCTCCTGAGTTTGCTGGGCCTTCTACTGCGGCTCTGCAGGCCCACAGCATCGGACTCCAGTGTCCGGTTGTGCTAAAGGGGTATATCTTCAGTCCCCTGTCCTTGTTCTCTATCTCCTCTACTTGCCTCCGGCCCTTTCCCTGGGGTATGAACAGCCGACAATCAACCCTTGGTCCTGGCCTATATCTCTCACCAGAGACCAGCAGCTCTGCCTCCTCCTTTCTCCTCTCCTCACATGAACTAACTGCCAACTGTCTCCTGGGACTAACTGTCTCCTCCTCTCAGCCTGGATCTTCTTAAAAGGGAACTGACTTAATGCAGCCAGTAGAGCTCCCCCTTCAGGTCTGGAGTGGTAGGTGGTGTGTGCTGAGCAAACCAAGGTGTCAGTCCTTCCTTGCACCAGTGTAACCTGTGGCAATCCCCTGCAGGGGTGCCACAGCTGGATTCTCTGTGGGGCCTATTCTCTCTGTCCCTGCAGCTCGGACCCAGTGACCGGAACATCTGTGGGGCGAATCGGTATGACTCTTCTACCTCCTTCTGTAGTAAGTTTCTTTCCTCTGCTTTCGAACTCTACTCTGCGGGTCTGCCACTGTCTAAGGTGGTTGCTGGTATGGGCCTAGCATGGCTCCAGTACCAGCTCAGCTCACTAAGCTCTTCACAGTTCTGTAGTGACTGCATACTTAGGGTACCTTTACACGCCACTACTGGCGGGTGGATACAACCAGCTACATGCCACAAATGTAGCTTGTAGCGGCAAAATACCCCGTAGTAGCGGCGTGTAAAGACGGTAGGAGGCACCCGGCAACAGATACATCTGTTTCCGAGCACTGACCGGAAACAGGTGGCTACACAGGCGATTGTAGCGAGCTGTATCGGCGTGTAAAGAAGCAACAGAAGGGATGTGTCGACACCAGGCAATGTACCTGGTATGTAGCTGGGGCGTGACACAGGCTCCGGGATACCGCCCCCCTTCAGCGATCATTGGTGGAAGCTCCTGCGTTACGATTGGTAGTCGCGGCATAGGGAGGCATATTTAAGGAGCTGACCAGTCACACTACACAATTGCTCGAGCGTCATGTATTTAACAGCCTCCTGCGATGCCGGGCCAATCTTGGGTTTCTTGCTTTGTCCTATCAGCGTACGGACGTCTCGTAATCCACAATTGTGGCACGCCTATGTGCTGTCCCTGCTGCACCAGGTCCGCCCATATTAGCTGGTTGTAGCGGTGTGTAAATGAGGTAAGATGAGCTACAGAAGGTGACTTGAGGCACCCGGCGGTGTATCCAGAGATAGATGCAACGTAGCGTAGCGCACCTTGTGGGGCGTGTAAAGTGGTGCGTTTACCGTTTGTAACCGTTTGTGCGTGCTCATGCACGTGAAGTAGCTGGTTGTATCCACCCGCCAGTAGGGCGTGTAATTGTACCCTTATGGTACCTTTACACGCCGCCACAACAGGATGGATACAACCCGCTACAGGCTACAAATGTAGCTTGTCGCGCCAATATCGCCCGTAGTAGCGGCGTCTGAAGACGGGACGACACAGCCGGCTACAGATACCTCTGTATCCGTGCACTGCCCATAAACAGATGGCTACATCGCCGATTGTAGCGAGCTGTATCGGCGTGTAAAGAAGGAACAGAAGGGTTGTTTCTACACCATGCTATGTAGCTGGGGCGTGACACAGGGTCCGGGTTTCCGCGCCCCCTTCAGCGATCATTGGAGGAAGCTCCTGCGTTGCGATTGGTTGTCGCCGCACAGGGCGGCATATTTAAGGAGCTGACGAGTCACACTACACAATTGCTCGAGCGTCACATATTAATCTGCCTCCTGCGATGCCTGGCCAATCATGGTATTTTTGCTTTCTCCTATCAGCGTACGGACGTCTCGTAATCCACAATTGTAGCACGCCTATGTGCTGTCCCTGCTGCACAGTCCCCATAGTAGCCGGTTGTAGCGGTGTGTAAATGAGCTACAGATGGCTACTTGAGACACCCGGCGATGTATCTAGCTGTAGATGTAGCGTAGCGTAGCGCACCTTGTGGCGGCGTGTAAAGAGGTGCATTTCCCGTTTGTAACCGTTTGGGCGTGCTCGTGCACGTGAAGTAGCCGTTGGTATCCATCCTGCAGTGGTGGCGTGTAAAGGTACCATTAGAGTTTCAAGACAGTCTATGGAGGAAGCAGGATCAGTGGCTGCAATAAGGGTACCTTTACACGCCGCTACAACAAGGTGGAAACAACCGGGTTGATGAGACAAATGTATCTTGCACCGCCAAATCAACCCGAGGTAGTGGCGTGTAGAGGCGGTTGTTTCCAATCGTCACTTGCGGCACCTGTTTCAGAGACAAGCTCTAAAACAGGTTGATTTCAACCCGGTGGTAACGGCGTGTAAATCCGGTAGGGTAAGGTTAATTCGTCACCTCGATAACTCCCCGGGGTGTGACACAGCCTCTGGGAAACCGCACCTCTTCAGCGATCATTGGTGGAAGCTCCTGCGTTACGATTGGTTGTCGCTGCATAGGGCGGCATATTTAAGGAGATGACCAGTCACACTACACAATTGCTCGAGCGTCATGTATTAGTCAGCCTCCTGCGCTGGCTGGCCAATCATGATGCTATTGCTTTGTCCTATCAGCGTACGAAATTCTCGTAATCCAAAATTCTGGCACGCCTATGTGTTGTCCCTGCTGCACCAGGTCCTCCCATATTACCTTGTTGTAGTGGCGTGTAAATGAGGTAAGGTGCTCTACAGAAGGTAACTTTAGGCACGCGGCGGTGTATCCAGAGATAGATTAAACCTTCTGTAGTGCATCTTGTAGCGGCGTGTAAAGGTGGTGCGGGTACCGTTTGTAACCGTTGGTGCGTGCTCGTGCACGTGAAGCACTCGGTTGTTTCCACCATGCTGTAGCGACGTGTAAAGGTACCCTAACAGTCACACACAAAGGGTTTCTCTTTCCATTCCTTTACTGATGTTGCAGGTATAGTCCAGGGTACCGTCACTGATGTTAAAAGCCCGGGTGGTCTGGTAGCTTCTCGGGATCTCCATTCTCGGCGAGTTATGAGGCCTCCCTGCAGCACTGTCTGTTTTGGTCCTAGGATGCCTGGAGCTAGGCCCTGACCCTCTCCTGATGTCTTCACTTGTATGGCAGGCAGTGTGAGCCCTTTTGCTGGGCACTGCTGTATCCTCTGCGGTCTCTGGCTCTGCTAAGTGGCTGCGCCTTCAAGTGCTGCTGTGGCCATGAGATCTGAGGTCTCCCTGGCCTCCAGTCTTTACTACTGGGCCATTAGATCCCTTACAGACTCGGACGCCAGTGTCCGGGGTTTTGCACGGTTTCTCTGGGGCGAACCAGTATGTCTCCACTCTCCCTCATTACTCCTCCTTGCCTCCGACCCTGGCTCTAGAGTCCCTCACGCTGGCTAGTCACTCTCACTGGTACAGGCATAGCACAGCTCCGTCACCAGGACATCTTCACAGTCCTCCCTGGAACTACATTGCCTGGCTCTTCCCCCAGGCCTGAATTTATTGGGAATCTCACCTAAACTCGGTTTGTAGAGCTCCCCCTTCAGGTCTCGAGTGGAAGGTGTTCTGTGCAGGATTACCTGATTTGGAGATCCTTCTCTGCTCCAGGTGTATCTGTGGCAACCCGACCTTGGGGTTCCAATATATATGATATACGTCCAATGACTCCAACTCAAGAACATCTCACGTATCCGCCCGTTTCTTAATCATGACACTGCCAAAACTCTCGTCCACGCCCTCATCATCTCCCGCCTTGACTAATGCAACCTACTGCTCACCGGTCTCCCTGCCTCCTCCCTTGCACCCCTCCACTGTATCCTAAACTCCGCTGAATGTCTAATCCACTTGCCTCCTCGCTACTCCCCTATCCCCCTCTCCGCATGGCACTACACTGGCTCCCCACCCCCAAAGATCTCGATTTAAAATCCTAACCCTGACTTACAAAGCCATCCACAACCTGCCCCCCCTTACATCTCCGACATGGTCTCCCGATACCAACCTCCACGCAACCTACGCTCCTCACAAGAACTCCTCCTCTCCTCCCCCCTCATCTCATCCTCCCACAACCGCATACAAGTCTTCTCACGCGCCTCCCCTAGACTCTGGAACTCTCTCCCCCATCACGTCAGACACTCGCCTACCCTCAAGAGCTTCAAAAAGAACCTGAAAACTCATCTATTCCAACAAGCCTACAACCTATGATGAGACCCATCGCCGCCCACACAACGCTTGGCGCTTCCCCCACATCATGTCCTCCCCCACCCCTGTAGACTGTGAGCCCTCGTGGACAGGATCCTCTCCCGTCGTTTATCAGCAAGCATTTACTGTTCATATGCACTGTACCTGTCCTTGTTACCCCCACTTCTTATGTAAAGCGCCATGGAACCAATGGCGCTATATGAATAAATAATAATAATAAAATAATAATAATGTCCAATGCTAAATGTGTGTTGTGTATGTATAACTGCAGGTTGTGTGCAGGTGGCATCAGGGCCTGCTTCCTAGACAACATATTGGGAAGCAGGTAACACAGGGGAATTGCCAGTGGTTTCGCAGTCATACACAGTTTTGTTGGACGCGTTCCAGCAACCGAGTGGTGTGCTGCGTATGTCAGCAGTATTTTCAGAATGCTAACAGAGGTATTTTTTTGAATTATGCTTTTTATTCTGGGTGAATTGATGCCAATTTGGTGGAATCTGGGCATGAAATTTTTGAAATGGTGAGACATTTCTTTTGGTGTGTTTGTTGTGTGTTTTGTGATTTTACCTACACTCTGTGAGTAGGGTTGAGCGAGTAGTCAAATACCCAGACTCGCTATACTCGTGCCAAGTACATTGTAATACTCGGCTATTCGGTGCGAGTAGCGAGTCCAATGTTAGTCAATGGGAAATGTGAGTAATTGTTTGCGGGACCCAAAAAAGTCATGTGGGGTGAGCGATCTGCCCCAGGGGATGTGTGATGGTTAATGCAGGTAGAAGCCACTCATTAATAATAATAATAATAATAATAATAATAATAATAATCAATCATCATCATCATCATCATCATCATCATCATCATCATCATCATCATCATCATCATCATCACAAGGGCTTCACAATTATAAAGCTTGGACTACTGGAATTGTTGTTCTACTGCCACTGCACAATGTGTAGGCATATTATCTCCAAAAATTAGCCCAAGGAGCTGTATCATGGTTGATGAAGTAAGCAGGCCTCAAGGGCCAAACAATGATGAAGTTAGGACTACTAGCATAGTTCTTGCAGTGCCCAATGCATACCTCCCTACAGTCCTGGATCCAGTGGGACTGTTCCGATTTTGAGGATCATTCTCGTTGTCCCGGTTGGGAGATTAAATGTCCCGCACTTCACTGGGAAGCATCTGACACATTGTGCTGGAGTAACTTGTGTCGCTCTGCAGTCTTCCTCCCCTCCCAGTGGGTATGTTCTCCTGCCCAGCTTCCAAACTGTGTGGCCTATGAATATTCATAAGCCGGCAGCAGAGACCTGTAGCAGAAGCTACAGGAGGTGCTGATCCTCTGCTGTCAACCTCCGTCGTGCAGGCTGTAGGAAGGAGAACACAGTGCATGTCCCAGAGAGCACCACATGGGTGAGAAAACAGAGGGGAGAGGAGACCACAAGAAGGAAGACATTTCAGGAGGTTAAGATAGAGCACGATTTTCTGTATGTGTGTGTAAATGTATGTGCTTGTGTATGCATGCGTGTAGGTGGGGGGGGGGGGAGGGGGGCGGGTGTTTACATCTCAATTTCCCCATCCTGTACTTGCCCCGGGGGTGGGACTGCTTGTGAGAGGAGGGCTGGGGCTATTAGGCAGCATTCAGCAACTGCATATTTGACCACACATTGTGCAGTGCCGCTTTTTTGTGTTTATGCGCAAGAAAGTGGACTGCATGCCAATGCCGAGCTATTCCCGAGGCCATTTTAACATGTAGCCTATGGGAAGAGTGTGCCGAAAAAAGCGGAAAGAATTGTCATGGCAATTTCTTTGTGAGCATGCTTTTGTAGTGAAAGTGTTCAAACAAAAATACGCGGCTAAACACCATAGCTTTTGGTGGAAGGCGTATCCAGCTTTCTTTAGCACTGCTTTTATGCGAACGTTCCAAAGCGCCACGTAAAAGCAGGAATATGCCCAAGTTACGCTATGTCTGAACTGCTGGCTGTGCTGTAAGTAACATGTCCACCATATTGCAATGGGAAGAGAGTGATAGCAGTAGAGTGGAGAAGGAGAAAGCTGCTTGCTGAGGGGAAGGAGCTCTTCCCCTCAGCACCCAGCTTTCCCATGCTCTTCTATCCTCTTTCCCACAACTTTCCCTTGTTCTTCTATCCCTCTTTCTCTCAGCACCCAGCTTTCTAATGCTCTTCTATTCTCTTTCCTCAGCACACAGATTTCCCAAGTTATTCTATCCTGTTTCCTCAGCACGTAGGTTTCCCATGTTCTGATACCTCTAAGCACCCAACTTTCTCATGCTCTTCTATCTCTCTTTCATCAGCACCCAGCTTTCCCATGCTCTTCTTTCCCTCAGCACCCAGCTTTCCCATGCTCTTCTTTCCCTCAGCACCCAACTTTCCCATGCCCTTCTATCCTCTTTCCTCAGCACCCAGCTTTCCCATACTCTTCTGTACCTCTTTCCAAAGCACCCATCATTCTCCAGTGATCTTCTATCCCTCTTTCTCTCAGCACCCCAGCTTTCGCATGCTCTTCTATTCTCTTTCTCAGCACACAGATGTTCTATGTTTCTATCCTGTTTCCTCAGCACTAGCTTTCCCATGTTCTGATACCTCTCAGCACCCAACTTTCTCCATGCTCTTCTAACTCTCTTTCATCAGCACCCAGCTTTCCCATGCTCTTATTTCCCTCAAGCCCCAGCTTTCCCATGCTCTTCTATCCTCTCTTTGCTCAGAAACCAGCTTTCCATGCTCTTATATCCTCTTTTCTAGTAACAGCTTCCTCATGCTCTTCTATCCCTCTTTCCTCATCACACCAACTTCCCACGCTCTTCTTTCCTAGCACTAGCTTTCCCATGCTCTTCTATCCCGCTTTCTTCAGTACCAGCTTTCCCATGCTCTTCTTTTCCTCAGCACCCAGCTTTCCTATGCTCTTCTATCCTCTTTTGCTTAGCAACCACTTTCCATGCTCTTCTATCCTCTTTTCTAAGTATACAGCTTCCTCATGCTCTTCTATCCTCTTTCCTCAGCACCCAACTTTCCATGCTCTTCTGTCCCTCTTTCCAAGCACCCATCATTTCCCATGCTCTTCTATCCCTCTTTCTCTCACACCCAGCTTTGCATGCTCTTCTATTCCTCTTTCCTCAGCACACAGATTTGCCATGTTATTCTATCCTGTTTCCTCAGCACTAGCTTTCCTATATTCTGATACCTCTCCCTTTCTCATGCACTCTATCTTTTCTCAGCACCAGCTTTCCATGCTCTTTCTTCCTCAGCACCCAGCTTCCAGCTTCTCAACACTTTCCATGCTCTCCTTCCTCTTTCCTACATACATCTTTCGATGCTCTTCTATCCCTTCCTCTCAGCACCCAGCTTTCCCATGCTCTCCTATCCTCTTTCATCAGCACCCCAGCTTTCTCATGTTCTGATTCCCCATCAGCACCCAGATTTTCCATATTCTGATATCGTGAAAAAGCTGGGTGCTGAGGGAAAGAGGGAAATCAGAACATGGGAAAGCTGGGTGCTGAGGAAGAGGGATAGACAAACATGGGAAAGCTGGGTGCGAGGAAAGAGGGATAGAATAACAATGGAAAGCTGGTGCTGAGGAAAGAGGATAGAAGAGCATGGGAAAGCTGGGTGCTGAAGGAAGAGGATAGAAGAAATGGGAAAGCTGGGTGCTGAGGGAAAGAGGATAGAAGAGCATGGGAAAGCTGGTTGAAGAGCAAAAGGTGTATAGCAGAGCAAGGGATGGGAAAGGTGTGGTGCTGAGGGAAACAAGCTCTTTCTCATCCCCTGCTCTGCTATTCACCTTTTCTTGCACCCAGCTTACCCATGCTCTTCTATCCTCTTTCCTAAGCATACATCTTTCCGATGCTCTTCTATCCTCTTTCTCTCAGCACCCAGCTTTCCCATGCTCTCCTATCCTCTTTCATCAGCACCCAGCTTTCTTATGCTCTGATTCCCATCAGCACCCAGATTTTCCATGTTCTGATATCATGGAAAAGCTGGGTGCTGAGGGAGAGAGGGAAATCTCTCTATTAAGCGGCCTCCCCCCCACCAGACTTTCTCCTCTCCAGTCCATCCTTAATGCAGCAGCCAGGATCACCCATCTGGCCAATCGTTACTCAGATGCCTCTGCTTTGTGCCATTCATTGCACTGGCTGCCCGTATATTACAGGATCAAATTCAAATTGCTTGTTCTCACCCACAAAGCTCTTCACAGAGGAGCACCCCCCTACCTCTCCTCCCTCATCTCTGTCTATCACCTCACCCTCGCTCTATGTTCCTCAAATGACCTTCGACTAACATCTGCACTAATCCGATCCTCCCACTCCTGGCTCCAAGTCTTCTCCAGAGCTGCACCAAACCTCTGGAATGCTTTACCCCAAGAAATCAGGACTATCCACAACTTGCATGGCTTCAGACGATCCCTAAAAACGCATCTTTTTAAGGCGGCCTATCATACTCCCTAATAGAAGTCCTTTGTACTGTAGATAGTGAATGGCCTATCCCTCTGGACATTACTCTTCTACAATCTCCACCAAACCATAAAGGTCTACACAGACTGTATAATGACCATTCATGTAAGCTTAGCCCTATGCCCCATTTCCTCAAGATGCCTGGACCATCAGTGCAATAAGCCCCTGCACCTTGTGCAACCCCTATCCCGTTGTAGATTGTAAGCTCTTTTGAGCAGGGTCACCTTCATTTCTTGCTTTATTTATTGTATTTTTTTTTTCACATTGATGCTATGCCTATTGTTTTGTATCCAATTATTGTACTGTATTTGTTCTCTACTGTAATTACTTACTGTATATTTTCTGTACTCTAACCCTACATTGTAAAGCGCTGCGGAATATGTTGGCACTATATAAATAAAGCTTTATTATTATTATTATTAATCAGAACATGGGGAAGCTGGGTGCTGAGGAAAGAGGGATAGACAAAAATGGGAAAGCTGGGTGAAGAGGAAAGAGGGATAGAAGAACATGGGAAAGCTGGGTGCTGAGAGAGAGAGGGATAGAAGAACTTGGGGAAAATGAGTACTGAGGGAAATAGGATCGAAGAGCATGGGGAAACTGGGTGATGAGTGAAAGAGGATAGAAGAGCATGGGAAAGCTGGGTGATGAGGGTAAGAGGATAAAAGAGCATGGGAAAGCTGGGTGCTGAGGGGAAGAGGATAGAAGAGCATGGGAAAGCTGGGTGATGAGGGAAAGAGGATAGAAGAGCATGGGAAAGCTGGGTGCTGAGGGGAAGAGGATAGAAGAGCATGGGAAAGCTGGGTGATGAAGGAAAGAGGATAGAAGAGCATGGGAAAGCTGGCTGCTAAGGGGAAGAGGATAGAAGAGCATGGGAAAGCTGGGTGATGAGGGAAAAAGGATAGAAGAGCATGGGAAAGCTGGGTGATGAGGGAAAGAGGATAGAAGAGCATGGGTAAGCTGGGTGCTGAGGGGAAGAGGATAGAAGAGCATGGGAAAGATGGGTGATGAGGGAAAGAGGATAGAAGAGCATGGGAAAGCTGGGTGCTGATGGGAAGAGGATTGAAGAGCATGGGAAAGCTGGGTGCTGACGAAAGAGGATAGAAGAGCATGGGAAAGATGGGTGAAGAGCAAAAGTTGTATAGCAGAGAAAGGGATGGGAACGGTGTGGTGCTGAGGGAAACAAGCTCTTTCTCATCCCCTGCTTTGCTATTCACTTTTTCTTGCACCTAGCTTTCCCATGTTCTGATTTCCCTCAGCACCCAACTGACCCATGATATCAGACTTAGTGTCAACGTAATTATCGCATAGCCCAAAGTATCAGTGTCCTTATCCTATACCCCCAGTGTCATTATCCTTTACCCCAGTGGCAGGGGCATTATCCTCTACCCCCAGTGTCAGTGTCATTATTCTGTACCCCCAGTGTTAGTGTCATTATCCTGTACCCCAGTGTCAGGGTCATTATCCTGTACCCAAGTGTCATTATCTTGTACCCCACTATCAGGGTCATTTACTGAAAAAACCCTGCCCAATTGACCCTGCACCTGTTTATTAGAAACATGCCCAGAGGCCCGGGGTGAAAAACGAAAAGCCCGCATATGTGCACCTGTTTTTTGAAATATCCCCGTTTGTGAAAGGGGGGGACCCTGTTTAACTAATTTTCCTCCGTATTGCCCTGCCCCTTGTTTTGAAATAATTTACTTTTTAAAACTGAAATCCATTGGCTGCCCTGTTTTTCTGAAAATGCCCAAATTGGTTTCCCGAATTTTACTGTAGCCAGTAGTGCCCCCCCCCGAAAAATTCTGAATCCTTAGCATTTTTGTGTGAAATTTAAGAAAATAGCCCCAGTTTTGTGGGGCCCGTTTTTTTACTGTTTTATCCCAACATTTTCCCGCACGAAAAAAAAATATGCCCAGTTTTCCCCTTTGGGAATTTTCTGAAATATGCCACTTTTCCCCTGGAAAATACTTGAAAGAAAGTTTGGGCCCTTCCCCTGATAATTCTGAATTCCTGCCCTATGTCCCCCAAACCTGTTTTATTTTTTTAATTTCTAAAAAAAATCCTGACCAGTTTTCCCTGCCCGATATTTACGAAACCCTGCCCCTTTCCCCTTTCACCTTTTTTTAACTGTCCTGCCCCTTTCCCTGCACGTTTTATTCCCCTGAATCCCCCCCCTTTATTCTGCACCGAATATTTCAAAAACCCTTTAAAGCAGGCCCCCCTCACCTAATGTTTACTAAATAAAGACCAGCTTTCCCTCCCTTTTTATTTTTTTAACAAAACATGCCCAGTATTCCTGCCCCTAAATATTTTGAAACCCAGCCCCAACTTTCCTGCCTTTAAAATTTTATAAACACTCCCAGCTATTCCCTGCCCCCCGTTTTATTCTAATCCTCCCAGAAATTCCCTGCCCTTAAATTTTCTGAAATCACTCCCAGGTTTTTCCCCTCACTATTAAATTACGTCACTGAACAGTTTCCCTGCCTTATTATTTCAAAAACTCCCAGTTTTTGGCCCGCACCTTTTATTCTTCATCCCCTTTTGTTCCCCCTCCCTTTTATTTTTTCCCTAAATTTTCACTCCAGCTATTCCCTCCCCTGTTTATTCTGAAACACCCCCCACTTGGGCCTCACGTTTTTCAAAATTCACCCAGCTATGTCCCCCTGCCACCGAATATATTACAAAATTTCCTGCCAGCTATCGCCCTGCACCAATTATTTTACTAAATTTCAACTCCCAGTTTCCCCTGACCGAATTTTCTTAATCCCGCCCGCTTTTTATGCCCCTAATTTTTCTGAAATCCCGGGCCCTATTGCCGGCACCCTGTTATTCTAAATCAACGCTATGTGCCCTGCCCCCGTTTTATATTCTGAAATCTCCCCAAAGTAGTGCTGATTGGAAAAGAAATAAAAGGGGAGCTTTGGCCCTGCAAAATAAAAATGAAAAATAGGGAGGAAAGGGTGAAAAACCTGAATTTTAAAAAAAATACGGGAGTTTGTCCCCGGAAAAATTTTAAAAATGAAAACGCAAGAGTGAGACCTGAAAATTTTGAAAAAAAGAGTTTTGGGCGACCTGAAATTTCGAAAACAATACCCAGTTTGCCCCCCTGCCCCCGAATGTTTATTTTAAATCACTGACCCTATTCCCTCCCCCCGTTATTTCTAAATCAATAGCAGTATTTCCCTGCCCCAAATTTTTTACTGAAATATGCCCGCTTGGGGAAGAAAATTTACTGAAATCCTCCCCCAGTTTTTGCCCCCTGCACCGAATAATTTAATGAAATCATGCCCGCTTGTCCCCCGGCAGGGAATATAACGAAAATTTACAAATTCCCCTTGCCCAAAATTCTAAATCCCCCCCTATTCCCTAAACAAAATTTTCACTAAAACCTGCCCTATGTCCCTGCCCTTAAATAATTCTAAATCATGCCCAGTTTTCCCTGCCCCCCTGAATTTTAACAAAATCACTCCCCATTGCCCCCCCTAAAAATTTTCCTAAACCATTTTGCCGCTATATCCCCCCCTTAAATTTTTTCTGAAATAATGCCCCTTTTCTGCACCTTTATTTCTAAAATAAGCCCCGCCTTATATGCCCTGCCCTAATTTTTCTAAATCCTGACCTATGTGCCCTGCCCCTGAATATAAAGAAATTTTGTTTTTACCGTAAATTCTTTTTTTTTTATTTTTTAAAGGGGAAGCCCAGAAATGGGGTTTATGCAGCCCTCCGGATCAACGGGTATAATTTTGACACGCCCTCCCCTTTTATAAAAAAACTAAAATTATTTAGCATAAGCTGGGGGGAGAAAAGAGAAACAAAAAATGGGAAAGAAAGGAAGGGGGGGTTTTTTTGAAAACCCCGGAAAAAAACCCGGGGTCTAAAGAAAAAGTCAAATGAAAAGAAGGGGAAAAATGGTGGGGCTGGGCTTTGATGATTAAAGAAAAAAGTTTTACGGTAGTAAAAAAAACTTTTTTTGGTCTAAAGGGAGGCCCCCAGGAAACAATGGGGAGTTAAGAAACCCCGGGGCGGGAAAGCCTTAAAAGAGGATAAAGGCCCCCTTTAAAGGTGGGAAATGGAGGAGGCCCCCCAAAAACTTGCTGCGAGGAGGGAGAATAAGGCGGGAAAAAGTGGGGGGAAAAAGGTGGCGGGGGAAACCCCTGTTGAGAGAGGTTTTTTAAAACCCCATGGGTTAAGCTCTAGAGGGGTGGCCTTAAAAAGGGGAGAGGAAAAAAAGAGGACCCCGGGGAATGGGGCTTGAATCCTTTGGGAAGGCATTGAAGGGGTTTACAGGAAAAAGTGGGAAATTTAAGGAAAATTGGAAACCCCAAAAGGAGGGGGGTCCTGGAAAAAATTTAAATGCTTTTACATCTCACAGCCCCAAAGTTGGATCCCCCCCCCAAATGATGAAGGGGACGGGGCAAAAATGATGGAAAAAAATCGGTTTATAAAGTTAAACCCCTTGGGGCAGTTTCCCCCCAGGCCGGGGCCAACACCCCTGTTGGTGAAACCCCCCAGGGGGTATTACGAAAGTGGCCAATCTGAGCCCCTCAGGACAATTCCCCCAAAAAAACCCCCTGGGCAACGGAAGGAGGTCTTTCGTCCCAAAACCTTTCTGATCCCCGGCCATTTGAGGCCCCAAAGGGTCAAGGTGTTGTAACGGAACCCCCGAGAACCTGCCAAAATGCAACCTTCAGGAGGCCAAGGCCTTCAAAAACTGAAATCTGATATTGACCTTTAGAAGCCCGGGGATAACCCCAAATTCCAAACCGACTGTGGAACCAAAATTTGGGGGGTGGAAGGGGGCCCAAAAATTTACGTTCCCCAGAGGCCACCGGAAAAAAAAAAATTTTTCCCCAGTTCTGTGGTATATCCTCCGGGAGAATTTCCCTTGCCCGTTATTGGAACCACGAAAGAAGCCCCTGGTTTTAGAAAACCGGCCCCAAGGCCTGCAGTCAAATTGGGGCCCGGAATTATAAGAATCCCTTTGGGGGTAGTTCCGGGCCCGTTTAAGATCCCCGGTCCCCGCCTGAATTTTGCCTGAGGTCCTACCGGGAAAACCTCCGGGGCCCAATTAACTAAAAATCTCCGCATTTGTCCTGATTTTCCACAGAAACCCCTGGGAATCAGACCAAGGCGGGAAAAACATATGGGGCTGGGCGGGACCAAAATCGGGGATCAGGGCATCCGCCCCGAACTGAATCCCACATCTGCCTGTATTTACCTGAGATTGCCGGGGAGTTTCGTCACCCCGGGTGCCCCATTTGTGCAGTGCCCCGGAAATCGGGATCAGGGACCACTCCCGGCGTCCTCCCCGTCGGCCGGGGTAGTCGCCCCCCCATTTCCCGCCCCCGGGGATTAATGGGGAATCAGGCAGCTTTCCTCCCGGTAATCTAAAACCGGCGAGGGGCCCGGGCCCAATTTGGGTCCACCCTTTTTGATTTTATTGCAAAACCGGGCCCGATTGCGGCCCTGAAACCCGATTGGGTTGTCCTGAAAATTTTCTGAAACGCCGGGAGGCCAGAATAATTGATCCAGCCGTTGACTGTTTTTCAAAACCCGCCTGGGTCAGGGGGGGGGTTAAGAACCCCGCCCCAGCCCTTTTAATCGTTGGGGGCCCAATAACCTTTAAATTTTTGAAAGGGCCCGGGCCCCTGAAGATATTTGGAAACACTGAGGGAGTCCCGGGCGATTTACTGTCACCCCCCCCGATTCCGAGAAATCGTTCCTTTTGCCCCTCCGAAAATTAACGGGAAACACAAAACTGTGCGAAAAAACCGTCTTTCCGTTTGCCCCCCCTGTTATCAATCCCGGGGGAAGTTGGGGTGACGGAAATTCTGATCCTGATACCCCGAAATTTTTTGATAGGGCACCGGGGCTGAACGTTTTAAGTCCATGCCCCAGATTTCAAAATGGGCGGAACCCGGGGTTTTTTGGAATTTAAAAAACCCCCGAATTTTCCCCAAAGGGATTTTAAAACCTCCGGGGTTTTCCCGAAAAGGGTTTTCCCGGGGGCCCTGCCCAGCAGGGCTCCCAAAAAATTTTGACCCCGGTTGTCCCTGCACTTTCGGAACCTCATTGGCCTAAAATTTTTTGAAATCCGCTGCCCGGGCAACCGGAAAAATGGCATGCCCAAATTGGAATTTTTCTTCACACGGCGACCCCTAACAACTGAGTCGGTCCCCAAATGGGCCTGAATTTTCCCCCGGCACATTTTAAAATTTAGAGGTTTTTTCCCTCGGGGGGGGTTTAAACGGGGGGGGTTTTTTAAATTGTAGTTCCCTATTACAAACCCCGGAGGGGGCCCTCCCCCATTTTTGGGGTCTCCCATTTTGTGCCGAAAATTATAAATCCCCCCAGCTATGTCCCCGCCCTGAATATTTTACTGAAATCACTGCCAGCTTGGCCCTGCATAAAATATATTACTAAAAATCATGACCAGCTATGTGCCCGCCCAAAATATATTACTGAAATCCTCCCCAGTATGTCCCGGCCCTAAATTTATTACTGAATTGCCCAGCATGTGCCCTCACCTGAATATATTATAAAAATCACTGCCAGTAGAGCCCGCACTAAATTTTTACTAAAATCACTGACCGCTTGGCCTGCCCTGAATATTTTATGAAATAATGCCCAGTATGTCCCCGGCCCTGAATATATTACTGAAATCACTACCACAGTGCCCTGCCCCTAAATTTTTTACTGAAATCATGCCCACTTGTGCTGCACCTGATTTTTACTGAATTTCATGCCAGTTTTGTGCCCCCCTGAATATATTACTGAAATACTCCCCAATTTTGGGCCCCTGCCCTGAATCTTTACTGAAATAATGAACCCTTTGGTGCCCTGCCCCAAAATTATTACTGAAATCCACCCCAGCTTTGTCCCTCCCCCGAATAATTACTAAATCACTGCCAGCTATGTGGCCCCCTGACACTAATATATTTTACTGAAATCACTGACCAGCTTTTTGCCCTGCCCTGAAATAATCCTGAAATAGGGCGCTATGTGCCCGCCCCTAAAATATATTACTGAAATACTGCCCATATGTCCCCTGCACCTAATATATTACTGAAACCCTCCCCCAGCATGTGCCCTCCTGAATATATATGAAATCATGAGCAGCTATGTGCCTGCACCTGAATATTTCTGAAACATGCCACATGTGCCCTGCACCGAATATATAACTGAAATCAATCGGGGACAAAGCTTATGCCCCCTGCCCTAATTTATTCTAAAATCAGGGCGCTATGTGCCCTGCCCTGAACATGTTCTATGAAATACCCGGGTCTCAGGCTTCTGGAACCACTTTTACAGGAGGAAAAATCATTGAGGAGTGCGACCATATCTGATAAATAACGCCCTCTGTGATATGGGGCCTTGTGGTGCCGTCTCTTTAGGTTATTGGTAAAAATTCTGGTCTGGGGAGGCAGAAATCAACCGCTCGGATTTCTGCCATTATTGTGCCCAAACTTAGTGATCCATCACGAAATGTCCCAGTGTGGGGGAACAAAAGAATTCCCCCTCGTGCAGCTGTGGGTTGGGTTTTAAAAATAATGGGGGGAGGGGTTGGGGGGCAGCAGTTTTCTAAAGTAGGAGAATTTTCTTAGAACCAAAGACCCTGTGCAGTTGAGGGATCAGGCTCCGTCTCTCTGCAATATGCAGAATCCTCTGGGCGGCTGTCTGGACTATTGATTGCGGTCACAGATCAGGACGTTTGTTTATTATATAATAGAGAAATATGGAGCGGACACCGCTAATTTGAGGCGATATTGCTGTTACTGATGTAACTCCGGGGTGTACGGGAGGCGCAGCCGTATAGACACTGGACACAATCCATACCGTCATGCCGGATACCAGAGCAGAACATTCTGCGTGAGATCAGGGTTTCATTGTATTTCATGATCAACTGTCTCCGCTGGAGAACCTCTATATACCTGGAGAAAGGGCGATAATCTACAGCTAATGGGTCAGACATACTGAGCACTCGCTTCACCACACGGGACTGGTCTCATATGTAAAGATATCAGTACTGTCAGGTGCATATATTAACATTACAGAGGACGTAGTTTGCGATCAGCGGCCCCAGCTCTGATGAGGAGGAGGTGGTGGCTCTTAGAAGAGCCTTTGGTTGTAGGACAGATGTGGGATGAGGCGATCACTTGCTCTTCTTGCTGCTCTCGGTCTTCTTGGGCAGCAGCACGGCCTGGATGTTGGGCAGGACGCCTCCCTGGGCGATGGTCACCCCACCCAGCAGCCTGTTCAGCTCCTCATCATTGCGCACAGCCAGCTGCAGGTGACGGGGGATGATGCGGGTCTTCTTGTTGTCCCGGGCAGCATTGCCGGCCAATTCCAGGATCTCAGCAGTCAGATACTCGAGCACAGCGGCCAGATACACCGGAGCGCCGGCGCCCACTCTCTCCGCATAATTGCCCTTACGGAGAAGCCTGTGCACACGACCGACCGGGAACTGCAGTCCTGCCCGGGATGAGCGGGTCTTGGCCTTAGCTCGGACTTTGCCTCCTTGTTTGCCGCGTCCAGACATGATCCACAGATATAGAAGAATTCAGAAATTTTACTTTAGACCGTCTCTTTATATTTATAAGCTTATTCCCCGCCCTCCTCTCCTCTGATTGGATGGATCTGAAGCTGCCAATAGCGAACAAAATTAAGCAAACACCAATGAGCTGCGGCTCTGCTGACACTGACGTCATCTTCACTGGAGCAGAAAGGGCAGATGAGGGATCCACGATACAGCCCCGCCCCCTCCTGTCATCAGATAGATGTGAATCAGCCAATAGGGAAGAGATTTGTGTAAACCAATGAGCTGTAGCGGGCGGTGACTACAACATGTTGTCACATGGCTTTTCCACCCAATAGAACAATGATCTGACAGCAGTGCTCATCAGCATGGCCGGGCTATAAATACAGCAGCTCTGGGAGGATTAAGTTCATTGTTCTGTCTAGGTTGCCGATCACTGTCTGCGCGCATCATGGCTGATCCTAAGGCTGCTCCTGCTGCGAAGAAGGGCTCCAAGAAAGCCATCACTAAGGCTCCGAAAAAAGGACGGTAAGAAGCGGAGGAAGACCAGGAAGGAGAGTTATTCTATCTATGTGTACAAGGTGATGAAGCAGGTCCACCCTGACACCGGCATCTCCTCCAAGGCCATGACCATCATGAACTCCTTCGTCAATGACATCTTCGAGCGCATCGCAGGGGAGGCCTCCCGCCTGGCTCATTACAACAAGCGCTCCACCATCACCTCCCGGGAGATCCAGACCGCCGTCCGCCTGCTGCTGCCCGGAGAGCTGGCCAAGCACGCCGTGTCCGAGGGCACCAAGGCCGTCACCAAGTACACCAGCGCCAAGTGAGCAGTGCCCTGCTCCACCATTACCCCAAAGGCTCTTCTAAGAGCCACACACCCGTCTACATCAGAGCTGTGGCTGTGTCACATTATCTTTAACATTCATTGCTGTCAACACAATAGTGACTATGGAGAGATTAAAGCGCTGTACTGGGGGACGCTATGGATGAGTGCAGCGATACATTATACTGTGAGTAATTGAGAAGCCGCCGAGATTTGTTGAAGCTCAACTTGCTGGGAATTATTTAATAGATTTCTCCAGCGCTGCGTTATATACACCCATGTCTGAGAAGAAGCTCCTGCTGCAGGGAGGGCGGGGGATCGGCCCTGGGCTCTGGTAACTACAGCCTGTGCTGCTCTAGGGGCAGCTTGGAACAACCCGGGCATTAAATGGTTAATACCCAATGTGAACTGAATGTTACAAGTATTCTATGGGCGGAGCCAGATATCCTGAGTGCTGATTGGCTAAAGTGACTGAAAATCCCGCCCAATGGCTGAGGGTTTCCATCTCTTTGTTCTGTGTAACACGCGGGGTCAGGCGGTGTCGGCAGATCTGCTCCTGTCACCAGGGAGTGACTGTATGAGAGTTTATTGTGAATTCAGCATTATGTTGCAGAATTCAGTACTATATGGAGCATACAGTGTTATATGGGTGTACCTCCCTGTATGGGGAATTCAGCACTATATGGCAATTAAATACCATATATAAGGCGGATTAGAGACCAATAACAGGAAAACACAGAACTACATTAGGAGTATAAAGCAATGTATGGGGATATGCAGCTCTATACGAGGTCTACAGCTTCACATTGGGAATGTGCAATAGTATGTCTTGGTTTAATGCTCTATATTGGCTTCAGGCTCTATGGGAAGATTATTGCACTATATAGAGGGAGGCTATACTGCACAATATGGCGGTATAGATTATGGTACAACATGAGGAATATACATCACTATTTGTTGTTTACAGTACTATCTATGTGGACAGCACGGTGTGGCAGAATGTTTAGGTATACAGCACTGTATGGGGTTTACAGGAATGAAGCTTGTAACTATAGAGATAGAAGCTGGAAATTCAAAATCACTAACCGTTCTGGGCTCGGCGAATCAAACGAGGAGGGAGGAGAGTTGAGATTGTTGCTGTCTGAGCTGCAGCATCGAGGTCAGGAAAGAGTTAACACTGATTTAGGGGGAAGCAATCCTATGGGCGGTGCCAGAGCAATACACCAAGTCCTGAATGGCTGATTCAGAATATGAAGTTCCCGCCCAATGGCTGAGAGTTTCTCCCGCTCTTTGTTGTGGATCTGCTCCTGTGGCTGCGATACTGTATGGAATCAGCGCTACGTTGAGGGGAAACGGTGTGTGACAGAATCCCGCTCTATGTGGTGCAGATACAGTATATCAGTGTAATACAGCACTATATGGGGGATAGTGAGGCAGTCGACAGGGTAAGGGGTACTCGGATACTACTTGGATGACCAATCTCTCCCGCAGACAGATTTACCTGTTGCTTGTGGATGAGGGCTCGCATTTCTCCTTGGATGACTCTCGTCTGCCCATAACCAGCAGTCACAGCAATCTGTCGGAGTAAAAACAACACTTCTCCAAGGCAATTTTCAATCACATTAGTACCAATTACCATGTAGGGGTAACATAGCTTTAAGGTTGAAGGAAGACTTTAAGTCCATCTAGTTCAACCCATAGCCTAACATGTTAATCCAGAGGAAGGCAAAAAAAAAACCCATGTGGCAACACTAAGCTCCACATTGGGGGAAAAAATTCCTTCCTGACTCCAGATACGGCAATAAGACTAGTTCCCTGGATCAACGCCCTATCAAAGAATCTAGTATATATAACTGGTATTATAGTTTTCAAGAAAGGCATCCAGGCCCTTCTTAAATGTTAGTAGTGACTCACTCATTACAACATCATGTGGCAGAGAGTTCCATAGTCTCACTGCTCTTACAGTAAAGAATCCGCGTCTGTGATTATGATTAAACCTTCTTTCCTCCAGACGTAGAGGATGCCCCCTTGTCCCAGTCTCAGGCCTAAGAGTAAAGAGATCATTAGAAAGTTCTCTGTACTGTCCCCTTATATATTTATACATTATTATAAGATCACCCCTAAGACTTCGTTTACCCAAGTTTAATAACCTGTCTTGGTATTGCAGACCCCTTAGTCCTCTAATGACTTTTGTCGCTCTTCTCTGGACCCGCTCTAGTTCAGCTATGTCTTTCTTATACACCGGAGACCAGAATTGTACACAGTATTCTAAGTGTGGTCGCACTAGTGACTTGTATAGAGATAAAATTATGTTCTCCTCATGAGCATCTATGCCTCTTTTAATGCATCCCATTATTTTATTTGCCTTTGCAGCAACTGCCTGACACTGGCCACTAAATGTGAGTTTGTCATCTACCCATATTTCATATCTGGATTATCTTCTACCACACATAACCCTTGGCCTTTTAACTCCCCCCTCCCCAGCTTTATTGTCACTTATCTGAACCCCACCTGATTCTGTTGTTGTCCATTAGCTGCAAGAATGACAAAGTTAGGGTCTGGGGGTCTAAGATCAGTGTCAGATCAAAATTGTTTGTAAAGGATATGTGGGATGGTTGAAACCTGCGACCCGGTGTCCAATAGGGCCGACATGGGGATTCCTTCCAGCCTCCCATGTACCGAATACGCCAGTCATATGGGCCCAGTTGTCCTACTCCTGGGGGCTGCCCCTTGGGCCCAGGAATCTCGGGTTTAAAGGACATCCTCTTGCAAAGTTGCCTGGTTTGTTGCAACATAGGCAAATGGGTTGTCCTGAAGAATCTGTGTAGTCGCTGGCTCTGCGTTGGAATGGTGCGTTGGTCCCCTGAACGAGCGACTTGTTGGTCCCCAGAACGGGCGACTTGATCTTTCTCCTCATCTATGGTCCCCAGAACGGGCGACTTGATCTTTCTCCTCATCTATGGTCCCCAAAATGGGCGACTTGATCTTTCTCATCTATGGTCAGGGCGCTGTAGTTCACGGGGAATGCCACGGGGCCTGTTACCTGGTCCCGTGGCCCTAGTGGTTGCTGAAAAGGGGTTTAAGGTCAATGGAAAATAAAATAAAAATGATTTGTGAAGCCACATACTGCTCCCGGTAACATTACCGGCGCTGCTTGCAGACCTCCGACGTGATGACGAGGCAGCTAGTTGGTAATGCCCCCCGTAGGTGGAGCGGTGTACCCTGGGCAGTTGTGGTGAATAGGGATTTACTTAGGGAAGCAGTTAATCCGGTGGTCCTGTCAGTCTTAATCAAGGAACAAGTGTGCGGCTCCTCAGGCGCAGGTAAATAAAGATATGTCACACAGTCCTTAGCTCTGTACAGGTTTTACAGGCATGGCTACAGGCAGCTTACAGGTGTTACAGTCTCACGGGTTCTGCTGGCCTGGTTAGTCACCAGAGGACCGGAATATGGCACTTGGGACCCTCGGTTGTGTGCCTGCTGTTTCCTTTCTCTTGTCCCTCACCGCTCTCTCTCTCCTACTTCCCAGCATCTCTCCCGCGCAGAGCCCTCAGCCAGCTCCCAGGGATCCTCTCTTGAGGGTTTCTCTCCCGATCCTCTAGAACCTATACGGCGGTTTAGGGGATTACGCCGAGTGTTCAGCCACGACTTCCTACAGAAGCTTGTGCCTCCGATTTGGCAGCTCGGGGATGAAAACCTGCAACGCTCTTGGAGCCGGTCCTCTGTTCCGGGACTGAAAACCTCTAGCTGGCAGTCGCACCCGGCCTGGATTCGGGCGCACGGCAACACCTGGTGCCTCTAGTGTACCCTTCTTTCAGGAGGATCTCTCCTGGGACATCCTCCGCTGTGCTCCTCGCAGCTTCAACTTCCCTCCGACTTCTCGCTAAAGGCCCCGTTACACAGTACGAGATCATGAACGATATCGCTGAAACTTCACAGGTTTGGAGTCGTTCAAACAACATTGTTGCTAGGTAGTTGCGTCTGACTCATAATGTGTGATTATGATAAATCGTTGATTGCATATTTGAGAACATGTTCTCAAATCAGACGACCCACGATCAGCCAACCTGCTGCATCGTGTGTGACACCACGATAACGATGTCATTCACGACATTGCCTATTCACATCTCATCAGTGAACAAGTATTGTTCACTGGGTTGTGCGAACGATAGCTGCTCGCTGGTTTGTTGGTGTGTTAAGCACAATATCTAGACGAGTGACATATTACCAACGATGTCCTAACGACCTCCCCACCCATGAGATCATTGGTGATATCCTTTCAACATTAAAACATGTAATGGTACCCTAAAGGCCACTTCACACACACAGATATCCGAGTCCAATATCTGAACAGATCTCTGGTTGCAGTGAAATCATGGATACATTGCTCCATGTTGTACACAGCCACAAAATGGAACTATGTGTCCATGATTTCACTGCAACCAGAGATCTGTTCAGATATTGGACTCAGATATCTGTGTGTGTGGAGTGGCCTTAACTCTCTTCCCACTCTTCCTCTAACCCACCTAGATCCTCCCACCGTGACTGGGCCTCCCTGACAATGGGTCCACCCACATCCTGACTGCACTGAGGTGTGTGGATGGGTAAATTGAGGGTCCCTTATGGGACACTCCAAGAGGGAAGCTACAGCTCACAGGGAGCCAAGCCCCTATGTCAGTAACAAATACACAGGGCCCACAGCAGAGGGGACCCCAGTGCTCCACTGTGTCCAGGGCTCTGCAGATTGTGTGCCCACTGCTCAGCTATTCTGCTGCAGAGCATTGCATCCCACTAGCCTTGCTCTGTGCACTGGCTGCTGCATTGTGCTGAACATAGGTGGAGGCGGGGCTTGGTGGGGCAGAGTCTCAGGGGGGCCCCAAAATTTCTAGTGGCAGCCCCGCCCACTGCAGATGGGGAGTACAAGGCGGCTGCAGGCATCCATGGCTTCCCTCGGGCCCGGGGGAGTTGTGTCTAACACACAGTGCCTCCGGATCGTGAAACAACTCCTTATTCATTGCTAAGTCTGGAGAGTGTGCAGAAGTATATGGGGATATACAGCAGTGAGCAAAAATATGTGTCATACTAGATCCAGAGCGCCCCCCTCCTCCGATATAATGTGTCATCTACCCCATAATAAAGCGCTGTAGATCCTCCAGCCAGAAAGCGCTGTGCTGCTCCTGGAAACATCACGGGTAATAAAGGGTTAACATTGAGCATCTGGGGAATTGATCCCAGGAGGTCTGTGGGCGGAGTCAGAGACTTGCTGAATGCTGATTGGCTGTGCACTGAATTTGAAATTCCCGCTCAATGGCTGAGAGTTTCTCCCGCTCTCTGCTCGGTCTCCTCCGGTCTCAGGCTGTGAGTGATTCTGATATATCCGGAATATACAGTGTGGAGCTGAGTATATCAGACAGTCACTCCGGCCTGAGAAAGCCGAACACCCAAATCCACCGGTGTTACACAAAGAACAAAGAGTGGAGGAAACTGCGCGGGAACACCATATAAAGTGTTCAGCCAATCAGCACTCAGCAAGGCTATGCCCCGCCCCATACAGGAATGGTTTCCCAGTCACTCAGTGTTAACCCTTTAGGGCCTGTTCCCAGACGCGGAGCTTCATGACAGAGAATATGATGTAGAGAAGAACAACAGCCGCATGAAGGTGGCAGCAAGAGCCTGGTCACCAAGGGCAGCCTGGTCCAGGTGATATATCTAGATCATATCGTGTACAGGGAGCGACAGACTGTAATAATTATATTCTTTTCCTACACATCCGCCCTGGAGCTGCGCCCTGTCCCCACCACACCAGTTTTGTGATTGGGCTCCGGTCTGAGCCGCTGTTGTACAGGTGACAGCACATTGTGATCAATAGGAGCGCAGAGTTATATAGCGCAGGGAAGGATCAGCTGTCACTAGTGCTATTATCCTCAATCTGTATCAGTGATGGAGGGTGTGGGCGGATTACTGCGATGTGAGGACTGGAGCGACAGTGTAGTCCGGGGTGTGAGTGATGAGGAGCGGTGCTGTACAGACACATCGCCGGCTCCTGCTGTGGAGACTCGTGTAGATGTGATCTTCCCTCTCCCTATACACAGCCAAATGGTGGGTTTACACACACCAATCATTGTATCAATCTCTGAACCAATCTCTGGTTGCAGTGAAATCATGGACACATAGTTCCATTTTGTGGCTGTGTACAACATGAGCAATCTGTCCATGATTTCACTGCAACCAGAGATTGGTTCAGAGATTGGATACAATGATTGGTGTGTTAACCCACCCTCACAAGTGTGACCTGCAGAGTCCCCGCCCTCTGTGGAGGGCGGAGCCACAGGGACGAGCTCACCTACTTTGAAGGATTAAGTTACACACTATTGGCGGGTTCATGTTATTACAAAGTAGCCAATGGAATGTAGGGGGTGTGTCACATGAAGAGTATAACTGAGCCGCTCGCTCCATTCTTCTTATCACATTTCTGTTCTCTTCTATCCAGAGCTATGGCCAGAACTAAGCAGACCGCCCGTAAATCCACCGGAGGGAAAGCTCCCCGCAAGCAGCTGGCCACTAAGGCCGCCAGGAAGAGCGCTCCTGCCACCGGCGGAGTGAAGAAGCCTCACCGCTACCGTCCAGGCACAGTCGCTCTCCGTGAGATCCGCCGTTACCAGAAGTCCACCGAGCTGCTGATCCGTAAGCTTCCCTTCCAGCGCCTGGTGAGAGAGATCGCCCAGGACTTCAAGACCGATCTCCGCTTCCAGAGCTCGGCCGTCATGGCCCTGCAGGAGGCCAGCGAGGCTTATCTGGTGGGGCTGTTTGAGGACACCAATCTGTGCGCTATCCACGCCAAGAGGGTCACCATCATGCCCAAGGACATCCAGCTGGCCCGCCGGATCCGCGGGGAGAGGGCTTAGATCTGTCCTGACCCGATTACAACACAAAGGCTCTTTTCAGAGCCACCAAATCCTCTATAGATGAGCTGATTCCTGACCTCTAGTTTCTCTGATCGTCTTGTGATCTTTAACATCTGGAGCAGTGCTCAGTCTGCAGTTTATTACCGGCTTACTAGCGGTGATAGAATTTTGAGCAGTCCCACGGCCGGTTATTCTCTACTGAGAATGCAGCACAGTCCTTCCTGTTCTCCGGAGTTGCTTGTCCCCGCACACTATACGTCACAAGCCTTTCTTGTCAGACCAAAGCTTGTGACCTTGTTGCTTCCTATCCACAGACCTTTGATCATGTAATCTAGTCAAACACATTTGTCTCCCGGCAGAATTCTAGAATCTTCAGCATGACGGTATGGATTGTGTGTATTGATGTTTCTTTACGGCTGTGCCTCCCATACACCCCTGGGTTTATCATTAAGAGAGAACAACACCTAAAATCAGCCGTGTGAGCTCCAAAGAAAGCAGCGGCACGGGAATAATACACTAGGGTAAGAGAAAGTCCCGAACTGTGACCGCAATCAGTAGTGCAGACAGACGCACAGGGGATTCTGCATATTGCACAGAGATTGGGGGGTCCAGATCACTCAATCTGCACAAGATCGTGTGTCCTAGAGACTATTAACCTCAATTTAGAAAACTGCTACTCTCACTGCCCCCTCCCCTATTTATGGCAGGAGGTGAATTCTTTGTTCCCGACACTCAGGACATTAGTGACTGCCATCATTGCAACAATGTTAGGGGCATAGTGATGGCTGAAAGGTCCGAGTGTTTTCTGTCTTAAAGGATTTCTTCTACCTAGTAACAACCTTTAAGAGGCTGCAATTGCCCTGACAGCACAGTAGACACATCACAGAGGTCAGATTAGTGATCAGAGATGTCTGCATTTTATCAGTAATTTCTTCTCATATATAATCTGTCATCGTCCACAATGCCTGCGGCCACTTGTAATATAGTCAGGCGTCGAGCACATAGCTGGTCAGTGATTTCAGTAATATATTCAGGTGCAGGGCACATAGCTGGGCAGTGATTTCAGTAATATATTCAGGTGCAGGGTACATAGCTGGGCAGTGATTTCAGTAATATATTCAGGTGCAGGGTACATAGCTGGGCAGTGATTTCAGTAATATATTCAGGTGCAGGGCACATAGCTGGTCAGTGATTTCAGTAATATATTCAGGTGCCGGGCACATAGCTGGTCAGTGATTTCAGTAATATATTCAGGGGCAGGGCACATAGCTGGTCAGTGATTTCAGTAATATATTACAGGTGCAGGGCACATAGCTGGTCAGTGATTTCAGTAATATATTCAGGTGCCGGGCACATAGCTGAGCAGTGATTTCAGTAATATATTCAGGTGCAGGACACATAGCTGGTCAGTGATTTCAGTAATATATTCAGGTGCAGGGCACATAGCTGGGTCAGTGATTTCAGTAATATATTCAGGGGCAGGGCACATAGCTGGTCAGTGATTTCAGTAATATATACAGGTGCAGGGCACATAGCTGGCAGTGATTTCAGTAATATATTCAGGTGCAGGGCACATAGCTGGAGCAGTGATTTCAGTAATATATTCAGGTGCAGGCACATAGCTGGGCAGTGATTTCAGTAATATATTCAGGTGCAGGGCACATAGCTGGGCAGTGATTTCAGTAATATATTCAGGTGCAGGGCACATAGCTGGTCAGTGATTTCAGGTATTATTCAGGTGCAGGGCACATAGCTTGGCAGTGATTTCAGTAATATATCAGGTGCAGGGCACATAGCTGGTCAGTGATTTCAGTAATATATTCAGGTGCAGGCACATAGCTGGGCAGTGATTTCAGTAATATATTCAGGTGCAGGGCCATAGCTGGGCAGTGATTTCAGTAATATATTCAGGTGCAGGGCACATAGCTGGTCAGTGATTTCAGTAATATATACAGGTGCAGGGCACATAGCTGGGCAGTGATTTCAGTAATATATTCAGGTGCAGGGCACATAGCTGGGCAGTGATTTCAGTAATATATTCAGGTGCAGGGCACATAGCTGGTCAGTGATTTCAGTAATATATTCAGGTGCAGGGCACATAGCTGGTCAGTGATTTCAGTAATATATTCAGGTGCAGGGCACATAGCTGGTCAGTGATTTCAGTAATATATTCAGGTGCAGGGCACATAGCTGGTCAGTGATTTATAAATAATTCAGGGCAAAAGGAAACCCGTAAACGTAAATAGGGGAAAGGGGCCCCAAAACCCCCCCCCATGTTCGCAATTATAGGTTTTCAGGGAAATAGGGGGATTTTTGTTAAACATTTCGGTGGCCCGGCAATTTTGTCCAGTGTTTGTTTTTTTTTCGCCGACATTAACCCTTTAAAATTTATTTAACCGGTGAAGGGCCAAAGTTGGTCGGATTGTGATTTATTCTTTAGGACATCTTTTAAATGGGGGAAAGAAAATTTATTTCGGGAGGGCCCACAAAAGCTTGTCTTTATTTCATAATTAAACAGTGCAGGGCACCCGGGGGGGAGATTCAAATTACAGGTTGCAGCCAAAAGGGTGGGGGGGAAATTATTCGTATTTTTCGGCCCCGGGCAGCAACATTTTTTTGGGGCAGTTTTTCCTTTTTTTTATTCAAAAGGGGAAGGGAAAATTTTTCTCAAAGATTGTTTTTTAAAAAGGATGATGGGGAAAAATTTAAAAATTACAACCGCCCTTCCTGGTCCCATGATCAGTAATTAATTTTTTTGACCGACAAGGAAACTCAGAAGTAAGGGTTTCCCGCTTTTTGGGTTTTTTTTTAATAAATATTTACAAAACTTTCCAATAATTTTCAGGTGGCCCTGTTCATAAAAGTGATTTTAAAAAAATTTATTCCAATTAGGGAAAGGGGGGAAAGGGCAAAAATTTTCCAGGGGGCGGGGGACGGCGGGGCACTGGGTTTTTCCAGTTTTTAGGAACTTTTTGTGGGCGGGATTTCCCGTTTTATTGGCAGATGCCCGAATTTGAAATTCCCCGCCCATTGGGTGAGCGTTTTTTCGTTTTTACTTCGGGGTCAGGGGGATGTCCTTGGGATGGATATATTTATTTCATTCAGCACATTTGCGGGAATGTATTTTTTAGAATATATCAGGTGGCAAGGGGAACAATTGTTTGGGCAGGATTTTTTAGATATATTAGGTGCGCAATCAGGGGATACCAAAATTTATGGAGACACTATTGGGTTATTTCAAAATTTTCAGCCATGGGGGGCACATTGTTTGGGCAGCGAATTTTATTTTAAAAACTTGTTGTAACCTAGCCGGGCCTTTTGTTTTTTTTTAGTTATTAAAACCCCAAAAAAAGGCATTTACAAATTGTTTTCTTGTTTTCCCCCTTTTAAAAAAAATTTTTAGGGAAAAAGGGGATAGCCTCTTCAGTGATTGTTTTTTCGGGGCCCCGTGAATTAATGATTTGTTTCAAATAAAAAATATATCGTGATGAAACGGGGAAAAATTTTAAATGGCGGGAACATAAAGGGTAAAAAAGTTTTTATTATCAAAAAGGGGGGGGACCAAAAATCAAAAGTTTTTTTTTGGGTAAATATTCCAGTTTTTCCGGCCACCCCGGCCTATTAGAAAATTGGGCCCCAGGCAAAGGCTGGGGATTTTAGAAAATTTTTTGGTTTGGGGGAAAGGGGAAAAGGTTGGGAAAAAGGGGGCCAAAAGGGACAAGGTGTCCGTGAAACATTTTATACAAATGCAGGCCTAGGCGGGGGCGAAGGATTCCGGTATCAGAAGGACCTGCGGAGTTTTAAAATTTCCAGAAATTTTTTTTCCCTGCGGCACCTACCCGGGGGACCAAAAAGGGACTCAAATTGGCTTTGGGGAACGCGCAAACCCGGGGGCCCCCTTTGGGGTTATTAATTTGTTCTGCTTCATTCTGAAAACCCCCTTTTTCTTTCTGACAGTCAACCCAAAGGTCTTTTTTCAGAACCCAATGTTTTTAAAAGGGGTTTAAATTTTTTTTAATTCTTTCTTTTTAGTGATTGCAAGTCGTGGGGATTTTTTTGTTATCTACGTTCTTGGGGGAAAAATTATTTTTTAAATTTAACTTCGGAGGGAACATTTTTGAAACACTGTAATGCGGGGGAAGTGATCGTGAAACCCAATTTTCAGTTTCAGGGCAATTTGAGTTTTTAAGGGGGAAAAGGGGGATGGTTTTGTACCCTTGTCCTACCCAATGCTTTTTCTTTTTTTTTTTTTTTTTTTTTTCCTGCTTGTTTAAAAAAAAAGGATGTAATCGTTTTTTGGAGGATTTGAATTTAAATTTTTTTTTTAAATTTTAAAAAAATTTTGTCGGGGCCCACCGAAAATTGGGGTTTTTTCCCGGGTCCCTCTCAACAGTGAGGGAAAGGGGCCCAAGTTTCGGCGCATTTCCGGGGTTATTTAACGACGGGTTCCCTCCCGCTCCCCAAGGGGAAAAGATTTGAATTTCTCCGTCCTTATGAACCGCCAAGCCCGTTGAGGGAATTTCCCCGTTTTTCAATCCTTTATCCCCTTTTTATTAGAAGGGATACTGCCCCATAATGGGGTTTAAAATTGAGGGGATTTAAAAAAAACACCGGCCCAACCCCTGCCCCCTTTTTAAGGGGGACAAAAAAGGAACCCCGAATTGGGGGAATCAAAGGTTTTCCCAACACATGAGCGTAAACCTGGGTTTTGTCCCAAAATCCCTTAATTAAATTTTAAACATTTATTGTGGGGTGTTCTGTCGCTCCATTTTAAAACTTTTCCTATTTTCCCAAAAAGGGGGGGGAGACCCAAAAATAAACCCCAACCTAAAGTGGGACCCAAAAAAAGGGAACAATTTTGTTTAGGTGATTTTTTATTTTCAGCTCCCTTTGAGTGCTGATTGAGAAATCTATTATTTCTGCGGTTGATCCCTTTTTTTTGTGTGTTGGCGGGGGTGCAGATCGTGTTTGGAAACACGTTTTTGCATATTGTTTGTAATCTTGGTTAAAGGAAATCATGGACACATTGTTTATTTTTAATGGAACAAAATGTAAAATGGTTGATTTCATGCCAGAATTGGAACAATTTTTTGCACAATTATTGGGTATGGGCCCCAAAAATTCCCCCCTTTGGGCCCGCCCAAGGGGTAAAATAGTATGGAGCGCAGAAATTTTGGGGGTTTTGCAATTTATCCCGTTGGCCTTCGATCCCCCAATGAAGGAGAGAAAAAGGGGGGATTTGTTAAAATAAGCCCCAGAAGGTTGTAGGGGATTAATTTGGGGTTAATACCAAAAGGGAAAATTTGGGGCGGAAACAAGGGGCAAAGTGAGCCTAAGGGAAACCCCTTTAAAAACCCGGAGGACCCCATTCTGGGGTCACAGGGTTTCCGCAGGGAATTTTTGGGGGAGGGGGGGCCTTTATCTGGGGGTGCCAATCTGGGGCGCTAGTTGGAAAGGCCGGGGAATGGGGGTTGGGGGAAAAAGAGAACCCCTTTTTGTCACCTCATGGGTCCAATTTAGGGAGCAAAAGGTTTGGGGGTGAATGAGGGAGGGTCCCCCCTCCCGGGTTGTAAAAACCCCCAAACACGGGCAAATGATCGGCTATCCCCTTGTTTTTAAAACAAAAAGGCCTTTAAGACCCCCTCCTCCCACCTAATGGGGGCCTTATAAAAAAATGATAACCTTTAATAAAATAATGGTGGTGGGTTGTGGTGTAAATATGACCCCTTTTGATGTTTATATTGTTGTAAAGAAAAATTTTCCGCCGAGATCTGAAAAATTTTCAACGTTTTATTTTATTCTATTAGAGAAGGGGTTCAAAAAAATTGTTTATTGTTAAGAACGTGGGGATCTTCCAAATTTTTTTTTTTCCCGGTCCCCGGGGCCCTTTTAGGGGATTCTAAACCCAGGCAAAAGGTTTTCCCTGCGTTTTTTAAAAAGTCTGGGGGTTTTGCCAAAAGGAAGGATTTGAAAAAACGAAAAAGGCACGGGGCTTCGAATGAAAAAAAAAACCAGGGAAACGCTGATCGTTATTTCCCGGGGGCCTATGGGGGGCTCCGAGGTCTAGAGGGGAATCGCCTCAGTTTTAGGTGGAGCCGTTATACAGGGAGCAAAAGAAACCCGGCCCCGGGTTAAAAGGAGGGGGGTTGTACTTTCCCAAGCGAAATTTTTTCCCCCAAAAAATTTAGCTTTAGTTTTAAAAAGTGTTTATGAACAAGTCTTTTCCAGAAGGTGGAACCCCAAAATGAAACTTTTTTAAGAAAACATTTTTTCCCTAATAAGGCCACAATTCGGTTTAAATGTCATTTTAAGTTTATTAAAATAGTTTGGGGCCGATTCTGTGGGTTTTGTCTAAAAACCATTTTTTATTTATTTACCCATAGTTGGGGGGGGGTAAATTTAATTTGTGATAAAAGGGGGGGTTTTTAAAAATAGTGCGTGACAGATTCAGTGCAGCGCCTGGGTTATTAACCGGGAGGAGTGGTGGGGGGGGATGGACGTCCCGGGGAACATGGTCCTGCCGGGGCGGCTGAAAAACCCAATCTAAAATAAAAATAATTTGTTACCTTTTCTTCATCCCACTCCGCCCCAGGGGGTTTGTTTTTTCGGAACGTTTTGAGGATGAGAGAATCGGTCAGGCCGTATCCTTGGGCATCCCCGGTCCGTTTAAAAAAACGAGCTTTGGGTTGGGGGGCCCCTATAAAAGAGGTGGGAATAAGATTTGTTATTTTTGTGGGTTTGTTCGGGAAGGGGTGGGGGAAAGGGGGGTGTGGGGGAAATGGACCGACCTTGGGGGGTGGGGGAATTAAATTTTGCCCCGCCCCCTAACGGTTGGCCAAAGCTTAGGTAAAACACGGGGGCCCCCCGAGGAGTGAGTCACGAGACAAAAGAAGGGAACGGCAGGTTTTTTTGGGAAAAAGGAAATTTTTGGTTTTTTATCTTTTTGTAATAGAATTTGTCGTCCCGGGATCAGGTTCCGCCCCCCTTTGTTTTTTTTCCATTTTTTTGGGGCCCCTTTTTTATTTGTGTTTTCTTTCCCCAAAAAATATTATTTCCCCCGGTCAGAGGGGACATACAGGACCCCATTTTTTCAGGATGCGACCAAAGAACCTCATAAGGGCATAAATTTTTTTTTAAAGCTTTATTTTTTTCGTCTGTTTAAAAATTTTTCTTGCGGCACCCCAAAGGTGGGGTTGTGGTGTTGGGGGGGGGTTGGGGCTCTCCCCCCGTCCATTCCCCCCCCTTACTGTTCTTTCCCCAGTGTTCCCATTAAGTTACCCCTGTCTGTCTTTTCTGGCCCCTTTCCGGGAAAATTTTTTTGGCCCCCCTTTCCCCTTTTGTTTCCCCCTTGCGCTTTCCTTTCCGTGGTGTTCTCCTGCCCGCCTTTTTGGCTTTTTCCTCCCCCCTGGCGTTTCCGTCCTCCGGGCCCCCCATTGCCCCTTTTGCCCCTGTGCTTCTATTTTTCGTTTTTGGCCCTGTCTTCCGCCCCACATGTTTCTCGCCCACAGGGCCCGTCCAACCCGCGCCCCTTCCCTTTTCCCGGCGAACCTTTTCTTTTTTCCCGGTCGGTCCCTTGGGCCCCCAAAAAGGAGCCCGGGAGGGCAAACCGGGGGAGGGGGGCGCCGGCGCTCCGGTTATATTTTTTGGGCCCGGGTTTTTTTCGATTAAAACTACCCCCCCGTGCTCCGTTTTCCCCCAGGGGGGGCTGCCCGACAAAAAAAGAAGCTAAACCCCCCGGAAATGAAGCGGCCCGGGGGGAATGAGAAGGGGTAGACAGCCTGGGGGGTGGGGGTGCAACAGCCCGGGGGGGGTGAAAAAACAGCCGGAGGCGGGGAGGCCGGCGCAAAAAAGCGTGATTGTCCCCCCCCCATGGAAACCAATCGCTAAACACCAAACCTCCCCCTAAAAACTAAAATGGCCCCCAAAAAAATGCTAAAAATGGCCACGTATTTTGTAAAAATAGCCCCCCTTTAAGTGTTTTAACCCTGGCCCTAGTATAATCTAACCCTGACTATTTTTAACAGGCTAACCACTGGCCTTTGTTCGGGGAACCCCCGGTAGTATAAGTCTAACATGGTCCCTAACGGTCTAACCCCCTCCCCCCGTTAAAATGCAACCCCGACCCCAAACAATGCTAACTTGACCACCATATCTGGCTAACCGAGCCCTCAGTGAAAAACCCCGACCAAGTTTCTATGTAACACACACCAAAAATGAAAATTTTGGCCCAGTTCAGTGCAACCAGGGACCTTAACAATAAACCTTTTCCCAGGTACTTTTGGAAAAAGGGCTTTCTTTGGTTTGTTCACAGAATTTTTTTTTTTCCCATGAAAACAGGGTTTTTAGTTTTTTTTTTGGCAGCTAAAGGATTTAAAAAATTTTTTGAGATGGACCCCTCAAAAAACCGGAAATGGCCGCTTGCAAAGGTGAAAAAGCCCTAAATTTCCAAAACCAGCCCCCCATTCTTAAATTAAATACCCTATGGGGAATTTAATGTAACCTTTGTAAATCCCTGGAAGGATTAAATTTAACGGATTTGATTTTTTTTTAGGAAATTAGACATTGTACTTAAATAATTATTGGAAATTTTTGGGGCCAAAAAATTGGAAATTTTTTTTTTTAATTTAAGGTATGTTAAATTTTTTAGGGAATTATAAAATGGGTTGTTCCATTTTTCCCGGGTAATTGGCACAAAATAATCAGGGGCCAAAAATTTTTCCCGGCACCATTTTTACTAAGGGGCCCTCTAAAAAATTGGGATTTTTGCTTTGGTTTTAAACAAAAGGAAGGGGTGGGGGTGGATTTGGGGGAGGAGGGATTGTAACCCAGTGTGGGGCACTTCCGTGGGCATTGTGGAAATTTTTCAGAAAACCCCTTTGTTTTGAGGGTGGGTTCAATTGGTGTGGGGTTTTAAAACCGGGTTTGGCAGAAAGAGGGGCTGGGGGTTTTTTTAAAAACCCATCTTTTCATTGGGTTTTTCCTTTAAATCCTCTCTTGGAAGGGGCCCTGGGACGGAGGGTTTTGGGTATTTGGATTGGGGTTTTTGAAAGAAACAGTTTAAAGACCCGGCTTTTTATTTTAAAGGGAACTTGTCATTGTTTGTGGCCCCTAAACAACAGCCATCCTTCAGCCCTTCTGTAACTGTAAGCTTGTTGACCGGTGTTGTTGAACAGGGTGCCAAGGTTTTCAGGCCCCCTCAATCAAAAAATTCCCCCCCTCCTTGAGGTTTTTCCCCTTTGGAGAGGCTCGCTTCCCCCCAAATTTATTTATTTATTAAAATAAATTTTTAAAATTTATTTTAAAATTTTGAATAGTAGAAAAAAAAATTAACAATCTTTTGTTTTCGGGCAATCCTGATAGGGGCCCCCGCCCTCCCCCGAAATCAAAAAAAGGCAGGGTCCCCTTCCCTTTAAAAAAGGGATCTGCGTGTTTTTTTGGATCTTTTTTCTTTATAAATTATATTCCACTGTGAGGCCGATGCGATTTTTCGGATTCTAAAATTGTGTTATAAATTGGGTCTTGGGGAAAGACTCCAAAAGCCCTTGGGGGGTTTGGGGGGACGAGTGGGGCCTGCCCCCCCCCGGGGGGGAAATTTCCGTTTCAAAACCTCCCCCCCCTTTGTAATTTCTTTTTCCCTGGGATTCTCAAACGTTATGGGCTTTTCTTGGGCTCTTTTCCCCGACTGCCGCCCCCCTTGCGCTTCTGGTGGGGTGGCCTCTTTCCCTCCCGCCCGGGGTGCGGCCCCGTCGGGGTTTTGGGCCGCTTTATTTTTCGTTTTTTTTTTTCCCTTCCTTTCCAATTTTGGCCCCTTTTCCCTTTGGGGCTCCCAAACCCCCGTGGCCTTTTGGCATTTTCCGGCCCCAGTGATTCGCAAAGCCCCACTCCTGGCCCCAACCCTTGCGGGTTTTCCTTTCCTTCCGTCCCTAAAATTTATCCCCTTTCCATCAAATACTGTTGCTGTTAATCCTTTTATTTGGGGGCCATTCGGGAAAGAAAGGGGGAGGGAGAACCATAATAGTTTATTTATAATGTTTGGGGGGGCCCTGGGGTGAAAAAATTGGGGTTTTATAATTTGGGCCCGTGGTTTTTAGGGGTGGCCAGGGTTAAGTGAGTGCCCCCGGGGAGTGGAGAGCGATGCGGGGGTAGTGGTTAACGGGGTGGGTGGGCCCGGGAGCGTGAGGGGTGAGAAGGGGGGAGCAAGGGCGGGGGCGGGTTTAGTCCGCTGTGGGCAGAGTGGTCGCCAACCCCTCATACATTTACCAACACGACTTCGATGTTAACCCCCCCCTCTTTTCCGCGGCCCCTGGCCGAGTTAAAATTCGGGGCCCGCGGCGTTGGTCAATATGCGTGGGGATGTTTGGGGGCTTTTTTGGCGCGAATTTATCGAAATTTTTTTTTTTGGGGGGCGGCGACATTTCGGTAATCACTGGAAAAATTGGGGGGGGTGGTTTGGCAAAAAATAGTTGGGGGAAAATTGTGTTTCCCCGGGGGCCCACAATTTTTCAATGATCTGGCAAACCTTTTCTGATTGTGGTTTTGGGGCAACCTGGGCCCGGGGTTTCGGGGGTTTAACATGAAGGGTTTTTATATGGTAAAAAACTAAATGTATTAAAACCTACAAAAATTTAGCCCCTAATCCCGGCTAAACCGTGGGGGAATGCTTTTTTTCAGGGAAATTTTTAGTCCCCTGGCCGGGATACAGGGTACAATCGGCTGTTTCAATTCCCTGAGGTGTTGTTAAACTGCCCCTTACGGGGGTTAACCCCTGAATTTTTTTTGGGTATAAAACCTGATTAAAAACCCCGAGATCCATAAAATTCATGGCCAAAGAAACGTGAACCTGGGGAGATCTTTTCTTCAGAAGAAAGTATGTGGTACCCTGGCCGGGGGATACAGGGTTTTCAATGAGGTTTTTGTTCCATGAGCCCCTTTTTTTGGGTTTTTTTAAACTGCCAACAGGGGGTTTAACATGAAGGGTTTTTAAGCTTTAAAAAAATGTAGTCAAATATACAATGCCTAAGAGCCACGTATAAGTGCTTCCGAGAAATGATGTGGTATGGGCCCTGGCCCGGGCACCCAAAGGGGAAATCATCTTTTCAATGGGCCCTAAAGTGGTTTTGGGAAACCGTTTTACAGGGGGTTTAAATGAAGGGTTACAATTAGTAAAAAAAACTGAGTTAGTGCTTTAGACCAAACATTAAAACCTAAAAAGCGCTGAAGTGGGGATGGGCTTTTTCCAGAAATGGGGTTTATTCCCTCCGGGTGTGATCGGGTTATTTTCAGGGTTTTTTTTTAAAAATGGGCGGTTTTTCGGATTGTTGTGGTGTGTGAAAACCGGCCAGACAGGGGGTTCAGCAAGGGTTTGGGTTTTTGGGTGGTTTTTTCGTGACCTGCTTGCGCAGTACTAGTTTACTGCTTCCGCTTTGCGGCCATTGCTTCGCGTGCTGGGACAGAGTCCTGGAGAAAGTCCTGGAGAAAGTTCCGAGCTACGCGAACAGGAAGTAGCGCCGGTCAGAACGGAAGTCAGCTACGGCAATTATATAATAGATATATAGTATATATATGCACACACACCACTAGAGACTGCTGCGTTCTGTATACGCATGAGTCTGCTGCTGGCCATATGCACAGTGATTGGTGGGTCTTTGCACAGTACTAAATTGGATATACAGTCCTCACTATACACTGTGCTGTGGTCCTGTAGGCAGACACAGTCCTGCATCCTTATAGCACAGGAGGTAGCACTGATTGCCAACCTTTGGCACACGCCTACAAAACTCTGGAACCGCTGCCTGGCACTGGCTAGTCAGACATGTCACCATGCAGCACCGTCCACACACCATAGGTAACGACCTGCAGTCTGATCATCAACAAGTCGCCACTGCACTAAGCTGGTAAAATGGCGCTTCTCCTCCAACAGACCCTGCTTCCTCCCAAATTGCTTAGCCATCAAAAGTGCCATACACGGGGCTGTCTGGAATTAATGACAGGAACCTTCCTATTTGGTTGAGCAAAGGATATTGTAGCGGGAAGGGGGACAGTGCCACCGACCAACCACTGCTCAGGAGAAACATGGCTGTATGCCTGTACGCACCGAGGGGCGGCACTGGACCTGGTGTGTAAATTATGGCCAATCAGTGCTGCAGCAGAGGGACAATGCATCCTGCACCATAGAAATCATGGAGTCCCAGAGCAGAAGTTCTATTCGGCACTTCCAAAAAAAAAAAAATATATAATATATACTATATATATATATTTGGCTGGGTCACATAAGTACATTTCTCACATTTCAACCTTTACAAAGTAATTTTCCTCCTACTGAAGCCCCTAGATTCCTCTTTCATTGCCCCTATAAAGTGTGAATGCCAACAAAAGTGCTCCACAAACACTGTATAATCCCCACAGTGCATTCCTCCGCACGCACAGTATGTTGATCCTACTGTACCTCCTTCAACTACCCCAGTACAGTATGATCCCCAACTATGACCCCCGCCAAGCCCTCCATTTAGTATAATGGACCTATGTACAGTACAATGTCCCCAACACAGCCCTCAAATAGCCCTTCATAAAGTATAAAGGCTCCCTTGTAGCCCTCCAAGCATTATCATGCCTCCCACAGAGCCCTTCAAATACTGTAAAGGCTTCCATGTAGTATAATTGGCTCCATATATTATAATGCACCCCATAGTATTCCACATAGTATATATCACACCCAAATTCCTCCATATATTATACACCCACATAGTCTTCCATAAAATATAACGCATCCCACAGTCTTCCATATAAAATAATGCACCGCCACAGTCCTCCATATAGAATAATCATCCCCACAGTCCTCCGTATAGTATAATGCACCCACAGTCCTCCATATAGAATAATGCAGCCCCATAGTCCTCCATATAGTATAATGCACCCCACAGACCTTCATGTAGTATAATGTACCGCCACAGTCCTCTACATATAATAATGCACCCCCATAGTCCTTCATATAGCATACTGCACCCCCATAGTTCTCCATACAGCATATTGCACCCCCATAGTTCTCCATGTAGTATAAAGCAAACCCATAGTCCATATAATATAATGCACCCCCATATTCCTCCACATAGCATGCATCCTCATAGCCTTCCTTATAGTATAATGCACCCGTATAGTCCTCCATCTACTATAATAAAACCCTAAGCCTACTTCCGTCAGTATATAACAGTATGCTACGTCACATCCTGGCTTAAGTAGCCTCTACACCCACTGTGGATGTTCTAATATGGACACACACACACACTCCGCCGACATGCCGCCGCCCCCAGAGGACTGGATCCAATATGGCGTAGGGGATGTCTCGCAAGACTTCCCGGACGCCATTTTGGAAAAAACATGCCGCCGCCACGGAGGAGTGGAGCCAAGATGGTGGGGACGGCGGAGCGAAGATGCGGCGGCGGGGAAGATGATGACCCGTGGTAAGTATGGCAGGCAGAGTGCCTCCTTCCTCTGCTGACCACTCTGCCCACCACACTCACTGCTAACCACTGAGCCACCGTACAGTGCTAAATACTGAGCCACTGTGCAGTGATAACCACTGAGCCACCGCGCAGTGCTAACCACTGAGCCACCGTACAGTGCTAAACACTAAGCTACCATACTTTGCTAAACTCTGAGCCATTGCGCAGTGCTAACCACTGAGCCACCGCGCAGTGCTAACCACTGAGCCACCGCGCAGTGAAAACCACTGAGCAACCGTATACTCTGCTAACCACTGAGCTGCCGTACAGTGCTCCATCCTTCCTCACCCTGCCGCTTTGTCCTCCATTCTCCTCCTCCCCCGCTCAGAACTCTCGTCCTCCTCCCCCCGCCGCTTTGTGATCCATCCTTCCCCTGCCGCTCCATCCACCCCCACCCCACCGCTTCCTCCTCCTTCCTTTGTCCGCCTCCCTTCCGACACTCCATCCTCCTGCCTCCCCCACCCCGCCGCTTTGTCCTCCATCCTCCTCTCCCCCGCCACTTTGTGCTCCGTCCTCCCCCTGCCGCTCCATCCTCCCTCTGCCTGTGCTGCTCCGGCTTCCCCCACCCCCCACTTCATCCTCCATCTCCCCCACGGCTCTGTGCTCCGGCCTCCCCTTGCCTGTGCCGCTGCATCTTCCCCCACCCCACTGCTTCCTCCTCCTTCCTTTGTCCTCCTCCCACCGCTCTGTGCTCCGTCCTCCCCTTGCCTGTGCTGCTCCATTCTCCTCCACCGCTTCCCCCTCCTTCCTTTGTCCTCCTCCTCTCCACCACTCCATCCCCCCCTGTCTGTGCTGTTCCATCCTCCCCCACCGCTTCGTCCTCTGTCCTCCTCCTTCCTGTGCCGCTCCATCCTCCCCCACCCCACCGCTTCCTCCTCCTTCCTTTATCCCCCCCCCCCCCGCCACTCCATCCTCCGTCCTCCACTTCGTCCTCCGTCCTCCCCCCCCCCCCCGCCGCTCTGTGCTCCATCCTCCCCACCCCGCCGCTTCCTCCTCCTTCCTTTGTCCTCCTCCCCTCTGCCACTCCATCCTTCGTCCTCCCCCTGCCTGTGCTGCTCCATCCTCCCCCACCCGCCACTTTGTCCTTTGTCCTCCTCCCCCCTGCCCTGTCACTTCATCCACCCCACTGCTTCCTCCTCCTTCTTATGTCCTACTCCCCTCTGCCACTCCATCCTCTGTCCTCCCCCTGCCTGTGCTGCTCCGTCCTCGCCCACCCCGCCGCTTCGTCCTCCATCCTCCTCCCTCCTGCCGCTCCTTCCTCCCCCTGCCTGTGCTGCTACATCCTCTCACACCCCGCCGCTACCTCCTCTGTCCTCCATCCTCCTCCCCCCTGCTGCTCTGTCGTTCCTCCTGCCACGCTGTCCTTTCCCCGCCGCTCCTTCTTCAAAGTTCCTCCCAATTCAGCCCTCACCGCCTTCCCCATGCAATCTCTATTTCTATACTCTAGAATACCCGATGAGTTCGAATCGGGCCTCCATCTAGTATAGTATAATGGGCTCCAATAGTTCTCTATATTGTATATTGTACACCCATTGTCCTCTTATATTATATTGCGCATTACATAGTTTCCCATCACTGATTTAAAAAAAAAAAAAGGAAATACTCACCCCTCCTCTCACAACTCTGGTCTCTTCAGCATCTGCTCTGCACATCTCAGCATAGCGGCGCTCAGTGATTACATCATTGTGCCCCGCTGTGCTGAGCTGCAGAGGGCGCACCGCAGCGGCTGGGACTCGGGGAAAGAATGCTTCCGGCAGAGGTGGCCAGGACTATAGGAGCTGCATCCTTGGGGGGGCTACCAATGGTACACACATGGCTCCGCTCAGTACACGTAGCACACACTCAGCTCCTTACACTTCGTATACATAGCTTCAACCTCCGCGCATTACACTTCTTACACTCTCATCTCTACTCTGTACACGTCGTACAGACGCGACTCTGCTCCATACACCTCGTACACGTGCGTACTCCGCTCTGTACACCTAGTACACTTTCAGGTCCACTTCATACACCTCATACATTCTCGGCTCCACTCCGTACACCTCGTACACTCTTGGTTCTGCTCCAAACACATGTGGCTCTGCTCCGTACACCTAGTGGGTTGTCAGGATGAAGCAGAACACAATTAACCTCCGAAGCCGTAGAGAGTGCGGCCCTGGCGCTTGAGCGCGTACACCATGTCCATAGCGGTGACGGTCTTCCTCTTGGCGTGCTCGGTTGTAGGTGACGGCATCACGGATCACGTTCTCCAGGAAGACTTTCAGGACTCCACAAGTCTCTTCATAGATGAGGCCGGAGATGCGCTTGACTCCTCCTCTGCGAGCCAGACAGCGGATGGCAGGCTTGGTGATGCCCTGGATGTTATCACGGAGCACCTTCCTGTGCCTCTTGGCGCTACCTTTTCCAAGTTCTTTCCTTCCTTTGCCGCGACCAGACATCGTTTACGATCACAATAGACAGCAAGTGTCTAAACTGTTTCCAATGCCTACTTAATATATAGGAAGGGTGGACCAGAGAGAGAACTGCAGAAATGATGATGCAATCCTAGGCATGTCTTACTGAATTATATCTACTTCTCTCCTTGTGCTGATTGGCTGATCTCAGAACCGTTAGAACGTTTGAATTTCCCGCACATCGTACAGTTTCTGCAGTTTTGTTCACCCCCAAAGTTAATTTATGAAAGCTTTCCTGGGACGTTTCCCATATTAATGCAATACATAAAGTTCAGCGACCACACGTCTCATGTAATCACCTTTCCAGATCACGATGAATTAATCTAATCATTGAAAATCATTTATATAGAGACAATGTGAAAACCAAGTCCAAAAGTAAAAATGTATAAATCACTAAAGGAGTGCAGAGTTATTCAATGAGAAGTTATCAGATCACTGCTGAAAATGCCACCGACCACTTGTGTGCCCTGCGCCTGAACATATTCTGTGTTTAACAAGTGGTCTCTGGCATTGTGGATGATGATATATATGAGGAGAAATAATCACTAATCTGACCTCTCCCTGTTGGATATGTGGCCGCTGCGCTGTCAGTGCAGCTGCTGCATCTTTTAGGTGTGGTTACTGTAGAATATTGTGAGATATTAAGTTTCTGGGACCAAACAAGGATCATGGTTTAGTTCAGTGATGGCGAACTCCAGGCCTCGAGTGCCACCAACAGTGCAGGTTTTCAGGATTTCCTTATATTGCACAGGTGATAATATAATCACCTGCACTGGGGATGATTCCAACCTCTGTGCAATGCTGAGGAAGTCCTGAAAACCTGCACTGTTGGTGGCACTTGAGGCCTGGAGTTCGCCATCACTGGTTTAGTTCATGGATTTCGATCACTTTGTTATGTCCCAAAAAAATGGTGACTCATCATAGGAACAATGTTCTTGTGGTGGCCCTACGACCAAGGTGGCCACAGGTAGGAACTGCAGGCAGGAGAAAGTGACAGTTTGTATATCAAACACCTTCAAAACACACATCCACTGACATAAGACCCAACCCGGACCCTAGGACTTTAGGTAGGCAAGGGGTGGTAGGGTCAGTTACAAGTAGGTGGGGCATAGTCAAGGTAACAAACCAGTATAAAAGGGGAAAACAGGAAATAGTTAGTTAGTAGGCGAGTGCCGAGCAGCCAAGACAAGTGGGCCAGTGGGAGCTGAGCAGAGAAGACCAAGAGTAGGCTGAGAAGCAAACACAGAGTGACCAGCACAGACAGGAATAACAGAGACAGAAAGTGTCACGTCCCGGTGGGATTGGGCTCCTTGGAGACACAGAATCCACAGAGTCACAGTACCATGGAGTACAGAAAAGAAATAGATTTGCGCCAAACTGCTTAAATATAAATATGTGGGGTCGGTCAGAGATCCCAATTTGCTCACCTTCTCTTGTTGTGCCTGACCGCACAACTGGTTTGTGGGTTTGGATTTATCCCAGCTGGGCTCTCCGCAAGGGCTCCGAGCGGCAGAGTGGAAAGAAGCACGTAATCCCGATGGATCTCGGTGCACGTGACAGCTCAGGGGGAGTGGTGGTATGACGTATGCCAGGTCCTAGAATCCAAAGCTGCTAGGTATCACGCTTCCCGGGGGAAGAAAAAATTGCAGCTCCAAAAAGACAAGTGATATTGTCAGCGCTAAGGTAACAGTAACCAGGACTCGGCTCATTCAAATATTACCTCTCGGCTTTAATAGTTCAATCACTTGAGAAAGTGAATCACTTGAGAAAGGCGCAATTGGCGCTAAAACGCGTTGTGGCTAAAGGGATCCTCATATTGAACTATTAAAGCCGAGAGGTAATATTTGAATGAGCCGAGTCCTGGTTACTGTTACCTTAGCGCTGACAATATCACTTGTCTTTTTGGAGCTACAGTACCATGGAGAGAAAGCTCGTTTATAAGCAGCATCCCAGGGGAATGTGAGTACAGAGGTCGGATGGGTGCTACCGGGTCCGAGGAATACGGTAGCGCTGACAGGACAGACTCTCCTGACGTACCTGGGAAGTTACACGGGTAGAAAACTGCCCTGCCCTCTCCATCCTGCCCCCGCCATTATCCTGCCCCCCGCCACCATCCTGCCCCACTCGCCACCATCCTGCTATCCTCCCATCCTAACTCCCTCTGCCACCCTCCTGCTCCTCCAGCTCCATTCTACCCCGCTCCCACCATCCTGCCCCGCTCCCACCATCCTGCCCCGCCCCCACCATCCTGCCCCGCCGGCTCCATCCTGCCTCGCTCGCTCCATCCTGCCCTGCTCGCCACCATCCTGCCCCCGCCGCTCCATCCTGCCCCTCCGGCTCCATCCTGCCCCGCCAGCTCCATCCTGCCCCGCCATCTCCATCCTGCCCCCGCCGGCTCCATTCTGCCCCCGCCGGCTCCATTCTGCCCCGCTGCCACCATCCTGCCCCCGCTCGCCTCCATTCTGCCCCGCTCGCCTCCATCCTGCCCCGCCGGCTCCATCCTGCCCCGCTCGCCACCATCCTGCTCCCCCGCCACCATCCTGCCCCCGCCACCACCATGCTGCTCTCCCCCCATCCTACTCCCCCCCCCCCCTCCTGCTCCTCCGGCTCCATCCTGCCTCCCCCAGCCACCAACCTGCTCCTCCGCCACCATCCTGCCCCGCTCGCCACCATCCTGCTCTCCCCCTATCCTAACTCCCTCCACCACCCTCCTGCTCCTCCGGCTCCATCCTGCCCCGCTCACACCATCCTGCCCCGCCCCCCACCATCCTGTCCCGCCGGCTCCATCCTGCCTCGCTCGCTCCATCCTGCCCTGCTCGCCACCTACTGCTCCCCCTCCACCATCCTGCTCCCCGCCACCATCCTGCTCCCCCACCACCATCCGGCTCCCCTCCACCATCCTGCTCCACCGGCTGCATTCTGCCCCGCTCGCCTCCATCCTGCCTCGCTCGCACCTTCCTGCCCTGCTCGCCACCATCCTGCCCCCGCCGGCTCCATTCTGCCCCGCTGCCACCATCCTGCTTCTCTGGCTCCATCCTGCCCCGCTCGCTCCATCCTGCTCCGCCAGCTCTATCCTGCCCCACTCACCACCATCCTGCTCTCCCCCCATCCTAACTCCCCCCCCCTCGCCACCCTCCTGCTCCTCCGGCTCCATCCTGCCTCCCCCAGCCACCATCCTGCTCCTCCGACTCCATCCTGTCCCGCTCGCTCCATCCTGCTCCGCCGGCTCCATCCTGCTCCTCCAGCTCCATCCTGCCCCGCTACCACCATCCCTAACCATATATATATGTGTAGTTCACTCACGTTGACTGAACAAGTTCTGTTAGTTACAGCATGTCAACTACATACATATTCTATAATACCCGATGCGTTAGAACCGGGCCACCATCTAGTGTATGTATATATAATATACATACATGTGTGTGTGTACTGGAATTGTAATGGAATGCATGGAGAACCCGTGGTGATGGATCTTCCTTTTGCTGACACCCAAGACTAGACTGGGACCAGAGTGTCAGCTCTGAGGGGGACTGAAGTTTCACAATGGTTCCCCAGACAAACTGACGGGGAACACAGATCCGTGTTCCCACTACAGGGTTGGGGGCACAACAGCAACCAGGAGGACCAGGCTTGCCACCTATACACTTAGGGGGAAGCTACATTAAGGGACCGAGCTGCCGCTCCGCAATCCACCCAAAAGAAGAGAGTGATAATCAGTAGTGATGAGCGAGTATGCTCTGCGCTGCTCGGTACTCGCACGAGTATCACTGTACTCGGGCTACTCGGCGAGCACCGAGTAATCTCGCGATACTCGTGCTGTGCTCGTGGTCCTCATCCCTGCATGTTGGCGCTCTTTTGAGAGCCAGCCCACATGCAGGGATTGGCTGGCAGACCACTGCAATGCCACAGCCCTGTTAGTTGTGGCATTGCAGTGATTGGCCGGCCTGCACAGCGTGACCGAGCCTTTATAAGACCTGGCCGCGCTGTGCTCTGCACACAGGCATCCAGACAGTGAGTGTAGGGACAGTGTCTGATGCTGCTTAGGGACAGATTTGCGGCCCTCATAGGTAGATCCGGAGCAGGGCTGCAAACTGCTGCTGACCACAACAGTAATTCTCAGGACTAATATAGGAGGATATAGGCAGGATGATCCAGATCGGTATCCAAGCTTTTCTGTGACCATAACAGTACTTACTAGCTTGATACAGGTTAGGGACTAAAATCCTACTCTCCTGTGAGCTGAACAGTCACCCAGACTGGTGTACTTACTACCTTGATACAGGTTAGGGACTAAAATCCTACTCTCCTGTGACCATTACAGTCACCAGACTGGTGTACTTACTACCTTGATACAGGTTAGGGACTAAAATCCTACTCTCCTGTGACCATTACAGTCACCAGACTGGTGTACTTACTACCTTGATACAGGTTAGGGACTAAAATCCTACTCTCCTGTGACCATTACAGTCACCAGACTGGTGTACTTACTACCTTGATACAGGTTAGGGACTAAAATCCTACTCTCCTGTGACCATTACAGTCACCAGACTGGTGTACTTACTACCTTGATACAGGTTAGGGACTAAAATCCTACTCTCCTGTGACCATTACAGTCACCAGACTGGTGTACTTACTACCTTGATACAGGTTAGGGACTAAAATCCTACTCTCCTGTGATCTGAACAGTTACCAGACTGGTGTACTTACTACCTTGATACAGGTTAGGGACTAAAATCCTACTCTCCTGTGACCATTACAGTCACCAGACTGGTGTACTTACTACCTTGATACAGGTTAAGGACTAAAATCCTACTCTCCTGTGAGCTGAACAGTTACCAGACTGGTATACTTACTACCTTGATACAGGTTAGGGACTAAAATCCTACTCTCCTTTGAGCTGAACAGTTACCAGACTGGTGTACTTACTACCTTGATACAGGTTGGGGACTAAAATCCTACTCTCCTGTGACCATTACAGTCACCAGACTGGTGTACGTACTACCTTGATACAGGTTAGGGACTAAAATCCTACTCTCCTGTGATCTGAACAGTTACCAGACTGGTGTACTTACTACCTTGATACAGGTTAGGGACTAAAATCCTACTCTCCTGTGACCATTACAGTCACCAGACTGGTGTACGTACTACCTTGATACAGGTTAGGGACTAAAATCTTACTCTCCTGTGACCATTACAGTCACCAGACTGGTGTACTTACTACCTTGATACAGGTTAGGGACTAAAATCCTACTCTCCTGTGACCATTACAGTCACCAGACTGTTGTCGCTGTATACAAGCAAAATGCGCAAGGGCGTTGGCAAGGCACAAGGAAGTGAACGTGATGGTGGTTCAGGCAGAGGCTGAGGTCGTGTGCAAGCACTAATTTCGCAACAACAAAGGGGCACATCTACTCGCTCACACGTCCTGTCCCAAATTCTTGGGGCCCGCTGCAGTACACCGCTCTTGAACCAACACCAGTGTCAACAGGTTGTTACTTGGATAGCGGATAATGCTTCAAGTCAGATTGGCACCTCCACAAACACCCTGTCTTCCACACGGTCAAGTGTCAGTAGCCGTGATACTGCACCGCACATTTCCCAACCTGATCCTCCTTCCTACCACCAGGCTGAGTACACGTCCACGGACATTACTGATCCCACACTTGGACACTCGAAAGTCCAGAAGTGTGTACCCATGGGTGAGTGGAGGTACATGGCAAATTCCCATAACAAAATTTAAATTCAGTTGTCATTTGTTGGTGGTGTGGTGAAGTCTGGCCCAATCCAACCCTTGTTCATCTTGATCAGAGTCAGCCTGTCAGCATTTTCAGTTTACAGGCGGGTGCGTTTATCAGTAATGATTCCACCTGCGGCACTGAAAACACGCTCTGACAAAACGCTAGCGGCAGGGCAGGCCAGGACTTCCAAGGCGTAGAGAGCCAATTCATGCCATGTGTCCAGCTTGGAGACCCAATAATTGTAAGGCACAGAGGAATCTCGCAGTACAGTTGTTCGATCTGCAAGGTACTCCTTCAGCATCTGGCCAAACTTAGCATTTCTTGTGGCACTACCCCGCACCTCAGGGGCTGTGGTACGTGAGGAGCTGAGAAAACTGTCCCACATCGTAAAGACTGTTCCCCTACCTCTGGCGGATTGGACTTGTGCCCTTCTCTGCCGTACGCCTTGGTTGTCCACCGATTCCTGACCTATCCCGTTAGCGTTTTGTGAGGGGAATGATTTGCCTACTTCCGTGACTATGGCCTTCTGGAACTGCTGCATTTTGGCTGACCTCTCCGCCTCACGAATGAGAGACATAAAGTTCTCCTTGTAGCGTGGGTCTAACAGTGTTGCCAACCAGTACTGATTGTCGGCCAAGATGTTCTGAACGCGAGGGTCACGAGCCAGGCAGCTTACCATAAAGTCAGCCATGTGCGCCAGACTCTTGACAGCCATCACTTCAGTATCCAGACCAACATGATGACTGAACATGCTGTCCTCCTCCTCCTCCTCCTCATCTCCCCTGTCTTTTGGCCAGCCACGCTGAATCGAGGGTATGACTGGTGTGCATGTCATATCCTCAATTTGGCCACATAGTTGCTCCAAGTCTTCATCCTCCTCCTCCTCGTCATAGTCCTCCACTGCACATTGTGATGAGATGAGGCTGGGATGTGTGCTTTCACCCACACCCACTACTGTTTCTTGCTCCAAGTCATCTCGCTCGGCCTGCAATGCATCCTTTTTGTTTTTCAGCAGAGACCGTTTTAGAAGGCAGAGTAGTGGTATGGTGACGCTAATAATGGCGTCATCGCCGCTCACCATCCTGGTGGAGTCCTCTAAGTTTTGGAGGACGGTACATAGGTCGGACATCCATCTCCACTCCTCAGGTGTTATGTGTGGAGTTTGACCCATTTCCCGACGGCTTAGGTGATCCAGGTAGTCAAAAACTGCCCTCTTCTGCTCACATATCCTGACCAACATGTGCAGAGTTGAATTCCAACTTGTGGGGACATCACACACCAGTCTGTGGGCCGGAAGACGCAAACGGCGCTGAAAGCCGGCAAGGCCGGCTGAAGCAGCAGGTGACTTGCGAAAATGTGCAGACAGATGGCGAACTTTTACCAGCAGTTCAGACAGCTCTGGTATGACTTTAGAAACCTCTGAACCACCAGGTTGAGCACATGGCCCACGCATGGAACATGCATCAGCTGGCCTCACCTCAAAGCTGCCACCAGGTTCCGGCCATTGTCACACTCGACCTTTCATGGCTTTAGGTTCAGAGGTGTGAGCCAGTGATCTGCCTGCTGTTTCAGAGCGGTCCACACCTCTTCTTCATTGTGGGGTTTGTCACTTATGCATATTAGCTTCAGCACAGCCTGTTGCCGCTTCGCAGAGGCAGTGCTGCAATGCTTCCAGCTTGGGACTGGTGTGGAGGGTACAGTGGATGAGGATGCGCAGGAGGAGGAGGCTGAAGAGCATGACATTCCGGAGCTGTAGAGTGTCGGTGAAACCCTGACAGAGGTAGGGCCTGCTATCCTTGGTGTGGGAAGGACGTGTTCCGTCCCTCGCTCAGACTGGGTCCCAGCCTCCACAATATTAACCCATTGTTTTGTCAAGGAGATGTAGCGGCCTTGCCCACAAGCACTTGTCCACGTGTCTGTGGTTAGGTGGACTTTGGCTGAAACAGCGTTGTTCAGGGCACTTGTGATGCTGTTGGACATGTGGTTATGCAATGCGGGGACGGCACATCTGGAGAAATAGTGGCGGCTGGGGACCGAGTAACGTGGGACAGCAGCCGCCATCAGGTCGCGGAATGCTTCCGTCTCCACCAACCGGAAAGGCAACATTTCTAGCGCTATGAGTCGTGAAATGTGAGAATTCAGGACTGTGGCTATTGGGGCGTTGGCAGCGTATTTACGCCTGCGTTCAAAGGTTTGCTGAATGGATAATTGAACACTGCGCTGGGACAAGGACGTGCTTGATGGTGGTGTTATTTGTGCGTGGGCAATTTCAGGTGCAGGGCTGGAGGCTTGTTCGCGGCCAGCATGTACAGGGGATTGGCTCGCACGCACAACACGTGAAGACGTAGCAGTGACATCAGCAAGCACCGCTCCTCGACTCTGTTGTACTTCCCACAAAGTCGGGTGCTTGGCTGACATGTGCCTGATCATGCTGGTGGTGGTCAGGCTGCTAGTTTTCGTACCCCTGCTGATGCTGGCATGGCAGGTGTTGCAAATGGCCTTTTTAGAGTCATCTGGAGCCAACTTAGAAAACTGCCAGACTCGAGAAGACCTAACATTTGCACAGGCACCTTGTGTCGTGTTGTTGTTCCGGGGAACGGTTGCCTGCCTTCTGCCTGCGGACCTGACCCTGCTTCGTACTGCCTGTTGGGATGCTACGCCTCCCTCCCCCTGTGCACTGCTGTCCTCACTCTGCATATCCTCCTGCCAGGTTGGGTCAGCTACTGGATCATCCACCACGTCGTCTTCCTCTTCCTTGGCTAATTGCTGGACTGCTCCTCCTTCTCCTCATGTGCCACCATGATGACCGTTACAATAGTTAGGCTGTTGTTTCAGGTACACCCCCAGTGGTACATTTTTACGCCCATTCTTTTAGAATGGGCATTACAACGACAGGATACCCGCTCCTTTTCAATGGGAAAAATGTTTTGAGGCCCTCCTGCACGTCTCTATCCATTGACAATGTGGAGCCTCCCAATTTTTGGCTGCCCTGTGAAAGGGCTATACTACAATACACCCACTTCCTTACAATGGGCACTTCAGGTTTACAGGCCCTCATGCATGTCTGTATGCATGGGTCATTGTGGAGCCTCCCAATTTTTGGCTGCCCTGCCAAAGGGCTATACTCCAATACACCCACTTCAGGTTTACAGGCCCTCCTGCACGTCTCTATCCTGGGACAATGTGGAGACTCCCAATTTTTGGCTGCCCTGCCAAAGGGCTATACTACAATACACCCAATTGAGGTTTACAGGCCCTCATGCATGTCTGTATGCATGGGTCATTGTGGAGCCTCCCAATTTTTGGCTGCCCTGCCAAAGGGCTATACTACAATACACCCACTTCAGGTTTACAGGCCCTCCTGCACGTCTCTATCCAGGGGCATTGGTGAACCTCCCAATTTTGGACTGCCCTGGCAAAGGAAAATACTACAATAGACCCAGTTCCTCAAAATGGGCACATTATGTCAAGAGGCCTTCATGTACGTCTCTTCTCAGGGACATCGAAGTGCCGCACAATGTTTTCACGTAAAATCTTTCATGTAATCACAAAAAGTAACATACACCAGCTGTATCTCACTATTGGGTATGTGCCCTTACATTTCCACCCTGAATATTCATTTTGGTGTCATTTTGGAAGGTTTTCTGGTGACTCCGTAAAATTGGCGTGAAACTCGGACAATATTGTTCACAGCTGTGACTTTTGAGTAAGAAATGCTTCCAGGGGTCTTCCCCATGGTGTTGCCATGTCATTTGAGCACTCTTCTGAGACTTTTGTGACATTTTTAGGGTTTCTACATGCTGCCGGTAGTCATTTCATAAAAATACTCGGGTCTCCCATAGGATAATTTCAATGGAAGAAGCGGCACTCACGGATCTGGTTCCAAGCTATTTATTTTTCCAAATTACAGGATACATCCATCAGGGAGGGTGTGCAGGGAGGGGAAGCATGAGCAACGGAATTCATTTCAAGGACAATTCCTCTTCTACGGGCTGTCTTGTACGAGCCCGTAGAAGAGGAATTGTCCTTGAAACGAATTCCGTTGCTCATGCTTCCCCTCCCTGCACACCCTCCCTGATGGATGTATCCTGTAATTTGGAAAAATAAATAGCTTGGAACCAGATCCGTGAGTGCCGCTTCTTCCATTGAAACAATCCTGCACTTGATCCTTTACAAGCTGGAGCACCGGGATCATCAACACCATCATCCACGGGAACTTATAGCTGCATCAACACAGGTCAGTGCCCTTTTCTACTCCTACATATGCACAATCTCCCATAGCATAACATTGGGCTCGGTACTCGGGCCGAGTACACGAGTATCTCGGGATACTCGGCCCGAGCATTTTAGTACTCGCTCATCACTAATAATCAGCCTGAAAGGACATATAGAAAGAGTGAGGGGTCTCAGAGTGACAACTTGGCTGCAGAGGGTTCAAGTGTTACCGGAGTTAACTGTGTAAAGCTGTTAAGAACTGAACTGTACAGTGCACTGTATGAATTGGAGAGTAAACCCGGTGATCCCTTGCTTCAGTGTCTGATTCCAGGTATACATAACTATTAATCCACCACTTTACCCTGCCAGGAGCAGCCCGACCCGCGGCGGGCTCATCCATCCATCCGCCTGGCAGAGCAGCTGTGGTTCCCTCACTGACCACAACCCGTGGGTGGCGTCACGACAACCTAATTCCCCTCTGTAGATATCCCCCCATTTATTGCGGAACCCGGAACACAGTCGGACCTAGACTGCTATGATATCCCCAGCAGGACCCCGGTCCGGTACCGAGTACCCCGTCCCAGTGGGCTCCACATTCTGAGTGTCGGGAATATAGAGAATTCCGCTCCTTCAGCTGTAGGTTGAGCCCTGAATACAGTAGAGGAGGGGCGGGGAGTACCAGCGTGTTCTAAATGTAGGTTAATATTCTCCAGAACATAAGATCCTGTGCAGATTGGGGTCTATATCACACCCAGTCTCTCTGCAATGTGCAGAATCCCCTGAGCGGCTGCCTGGAGTACTGATTGGGGTCACAGATCAGGACATGTGCTTCTTGTATTCATCTGTCACATATAGATAAATCTGTACACACAGTCTATATCCCATCATGCGGAGGATACTGAAGAGTTAAAGGGAACCTGTCACCCCAAATCACCCTTGTAAGCTGTAAATACATGTCCCTGAAGCATTACACTACAGTCCTACACATCCCTTTGTGGTGTTTTAGTTCAATATGAAAGTGCACTTTAGTCGTTTGCAAACTTACTAAATCCATGCCAGTGGGGCGTTCCCAAGCCTCCTTGTCTGCCGCTGTATTACGCCCTAATGGGCGTTTTTTCAAACTTTCTAGCGCGGGCACGATTCATAATCTCGTGCCCGCATCGTCACGGTCATGTGATGCCGTGACGCGTCATTTCCGGGCGGCTGGGTCGCTGCTGTCTGACGCGCACTGGCCAACTTCAGCGCATGCGCAGATCGCTTGCTGAAGTCGGCCGGTGCGCGTCAGACAGCAGCGACCCAGCCGCCCGGAAATGACGCGTCACGGCATCACATGACCGTGACGATGCGGGCACGAGATTATGAATCGTGCCCGCGCTAGAAAGTTTGAAAAAACGCCCATTAGGGCGTAATACAGCGGCACACAGGGGAACCGCCTCGCAGACAAGGAGGCTTGGGAACGCCCCACTGGCATGGATTTAGTAAGTTTGCAAACGACTAAAGTGCACTTTCATATTGAACTAAAACACCACAAAGGGATGTGTAGGACTGTAGTGTAATGCTTCAGGGACATGTATTTACAGCTTACAAGGGTGATTTGGGGTGACAGGTTCCCTTTAAATTACAACTTCTGTCGTCAGCGACTGAGAGGGAACTTCATAGCCACCAGCGGGGTCTGTTCTGTTATCAGCCAAACGGCCTGAAGCTCCACCCCCAGGAGCCTATCAGATAAAGGCTTTCTCCACCGTTTAACTCCTTGGTGACCGTGGAATCTAATACTCTACTCGGCAGTTTTTCAGCTTGATAAAGCAGCGATTTATCACCATAAACCCTGGCAGAGCACAGATGAGAACCGTGGAGAAAAAGCTCGTGCTTAGGCCGTGGTAGGATCACAGCTGACAAGAAAGGGAGATCAGAGTGTTAGACATGACTGGATTTGTAGGATCACATCACTTCATTTACCTGTGACAATGATGTCCCCCCACCATCCACTGACTACACACTGAGCAGCGCCACAAACAATGGGCACAGGAGAATGGGGGCACAATTACAGGCAGAGATCAGGAATCAGCTCATCTATAGAGGATTTGGTGGCTCTGAAAAGAGCCTTTGTGTTGTAATCGGGTCCGGACAGATCTAAGCTCTCTCCCCGCGGATCCGGCGGGCCAGCTGGATGTCCTTGGGCATGATGGTGACCCTCTTGGCGTGGATAGCGCACAGATTGGTGTCCTCAAACAGCCCCACCAGATAAGCCTCGCTGGCCTCCTGCAGGGCCATGACGGCCGAGCTCTGGAAGCGGAGATCGGTCTTGAAGTCCTGGGCGATTTCTCTGACCAGGCGCTGGAAGGGAAGCTTACGGATCAGCAGCTCGGTGGACTTCTGGTAACGGCGGATCTCACGGAGAGCGACTGTGCCTGGACGGTAGCGGTGAGGCTTCTTCACTCCGCCGGTGGCAGGAGCGCTCTTCCTGGCGGCCTTAGTGGCCAGCTGCTTGCGGGGAGCTTTCCCTCCGGTGGATTTACGGGCGGTCTGCTTAGTTCTGGCCATAGCTCTGGATAGAAAGTAACAGAAATATGATAAGAAGAATGGAGCGAGCAGCACAGTTATACTCGTCATATGACACACCCCCTACACGCCATTGGCTACTTTGTAATAACATGTTCCCGCCAATAGTGTGTAACTTAATCCTTCAAAGTAGGCTGAGCTCGTCCCTGTGGCTCCGCCCTCCAGCAGAGGGGCGGGGACTCTGCAGGTCACACTTGTGAGGCTGTGTATAGGGAGAGGGAATATCACATCTACACGAGTCTCCACAGCAGGAGCCGCCGATGTGTCTGTACAGCACCGCTCCTCCATCACTCACACCCCGGACTACACTGTCGCTCCAGTCCTCACATCGCAGTAATCCCCCCACACCCTCCATCACTGATACATATATTGAGGATAATAGCACTAGTGACAGCTGATCCTTCCCTGCGCTATATAACTCTGCGCTCCCATTGTTCACAACGTGCTGTCACCTGTACAACAGCGGCTCAGACCGGAGCCCAATCACAGGACTGGTGTGGTGGGGACAGGGCGCAGCTCCAGGGCGGATGTGTAGGAAAAAGAGAATTTTGTTTACGTACCGTAAATTCTTTTTTCTTTAATCATCAATGGGAGACCCAGACAATGGGGTTTAGGGCACTGCCCTCCGGAGGTCACACTAGGTACTACAAGTTTGTAGACACCGCCTCCTCCGCTTATAAACCCCTACCGCAGGGAACATCCTCAGTTTGGTCCATAAGCTGCGAGGAGGAAATAAACCACACCCGAAACATCGGGAAGAGTGCCGTGCACAGACGGTTCAACAACCCGGCAAACACTGTCTCAACAGAGAACAGAGCAAATGCAAAACATGCAACGGAACAACTGGGTGGGTGCTGGGTCTCCCATTGATGATTAAAGAAAAAAGAATTTACGGTACGTAAACAAAATTCTCTTTTTTCTGGTCATCATAATGGGAGACCCAGACAATGGGGATGTCCTAAAGCAATACCCCAGGGCGGGAAGAGTTCCTCAACAAGACGGATAACACATGGTTCCCTTTAAAGGTGGGCAACCGCCGCCTGGAGAACCCGCCTGCCCAAACTTGCATCCGCAGAGGCATGGGCATGCACCATATAGTGCTTAGAGAAAGTGTGCAGGCTGGACCAAGTGGCCGCCTGACACACCTGTAGAGCAGACGCTCGATGTCGCAAGGCCCAAGAGGCACCTACAGCTCTGGTAGAGTGAGCCTTCAATCCCACCGGGAGAGGCAAACCAGAAGACCGGTAAGCCTCTTGAATGGAAGCCTTAATCCATCTGGCCAAGGTTGACTTCGAAGCCGCGGACCCTTTACAGCGACCTGTCGTGAGAACAAATAAGGAATCCGAACTCCTGAAGGAGGCGGTCCTGGACACATAAATGCGTACAGCTCTCACGAGATCCAGAGTATGGAGGTCGCGCTCCACCTGATGAACGGGAGCGGGGCAAAATGATGGGAGAACAATCTCCTGGTTCAGGTGAAAAGTTGAAACCACCTTCGGCAAGAATTCTGGCCGTGGGCGCAACACCACCTTGTCTTGGTGAACCACCAGAAAGGGTGACTTGCACGATAGTGCAGCCAATTCTGAGACCCTCCTCAGAGACGTAATTGCCACCAGAAAGGCCACTTTCTGGGACAGACGAGATAGGGAAACATCTCTCAGCGGCTCAAACGGCGGTTTCTGTAATGCCGCCAGGACCATGTTAAGGTCCCAAGGGTCTAGAGGTCTCTTGTAGGGCGGAACCATCCGTGACACACCCCTGCAGAAATTGACGTACCTTCGGGAGGAGCGCCAATCGCCTGTCAAATAGCACCGAAAGTGCTGATACTTGACATTTCAAAGAGCCAAGGGATAATCCCAACTCCAAACCCGACTGTAAGAAAGCCAACAACGTCGGGATGGACAAGGGCCACGGAGACCGTCCACCAGAGGCACACCAGGTAAAAAAGATCTTCCACGTCCTGTGTACATCTTCCTGGAAACGGGCTTCCTAGCCCGATTCATAGTGGCCACTACTGTAGGGGAGAAACCCCTAGATGTCAGTAGCCAGGCCTCAAGAGCCATGCAGTCAATCTGAGGGCCCTGGAATTGAGGTGGAAGAATGGGCCTTGTGCGAGTAAATCTGCGCGGTCTGGAAGAGCCCACCTGTGTCCGCCTGATAGTTGCCACAGGTCCGGGTACCAGGACCTCCTGGGCCAATCCGGAGCCACTAGAATGGCTACCCTGCACTCCGACCTGATCTTCCACAGGACCCTGGGAATCATAGCCAGAGGAGGGAACACATACGGCAGCTGGAAGCTGGACCAACTCAGTATCAGAGCATCCGCCCCAGAGACTGAGGATCCCACGATCTCGCCACGTACTGGGGCACCTGATGATTCAGCCTTGAGGCCATCAGATCCACGTCCGGAGTGCCCCATCTGCTGCAGATGTCCCGGAAGACGTCTGGATGCAGGGACCACTCTCCGGCGTCCATCCCCTGCCGGCTCAGGTAGTCGGCCTCCCAGTTCTCGACCCCTGGGATGTGAACTGCGGAGATCAGGCAGTCGTTTTCCTCCACCCACGACAGGATGCGGTGGACTTCGGCGAGGGCCTGAGCGCTTCTGGTCCCTCCCTGATGATTTATGTAGGCGACGGCCGTCGCATTGTCGGACTGTACCCAAATGGGTCGTCCTGCCAGGAATTTCTGAAACGTCAGGAGCGCCAGATAGACCGCCTTGATCTCCAGGACGTTGATCTGCAACGTCGACTCCGCCTGAGTCCAGAGGCCTTGAGCCCTGTGGTGTAAGAACACCGCGCCCCAGCCCTTCAGACTGGCGTCGGTGGTTACCACTAACCATGAAGGTTTGAGGAAGGATCTTCCCCGTGACAAGTGACGTGGCTGGAGCCACCACTGCAGGGAGTCCCTGGTTGGTTGTGACAGTGCCACCAACCGATTCAGAGAGATCGCTCTCTTGTCCCATCGGCGAAGAATCTCCAGCTGGAGAGGACGAAGACGAAACTGTGCAAAGGGCACCGCCTCTATCGCCGCTACCATGCGCCCCACCAGTCTCATCAATTCCCGAAGGGATGAGTGAGGTGACAGGAGAACGTTCTGTACTCCTGAGTGGATCGCCAGCTGCTTGGCCCGAGGTAGAGACACCAGGGCTGAGTCCGTGTGGAAGTTCATTCCCAGATATGTCAATGACTGGGTCGGAACCAGGGTCGACTTCTGAGTATTGAGAAGCCACCCAAATTGTTCCAGAGACCTCATGGTCACTTCCAGGCTCACCCGACAAAGGTCTTCCGATGGCGCCCTGACCAATAGGTCGTCCAGATAGGGTATGACGGCGTGACCCTGCACATGCAGGAGAGCCATCATGGATGCCATCACCTTCGTGAACACCCGTGGTGCAGAGGCCAACCCGAAGGGTAGGGCCACAAATTGGAAGTGTTCGTCCCCCACTGCGAACCGTAACCAGCGCTGATGAGCCGGTGCAATGGGCACGTGAAGGTAAGCGTCCCTGATATCGATGGACGCTAGGAAGTCCCCCTGCGACACAGCCGCGATAACGGAACGAAGGGATTCCATGCGGAACTTCCGAACCAACACGTGACGGTTGAACAATTTTAGGTCCAGGACCGGTCGAAAGGAGCCGTCCTTTTTTGGGACAATAAAGAGGTTGGAGTAAAAACCCCTGAACCTCTCTGCCGTGGGCACTGGGACCACTACTCCGTCTCTGCGGAGTCCCTCCAACACCCGGTGAAAAGCCTGAGTCTTTTCTGGGGATGGAACAGACCGATGGAATCGGGATAATGGTTTTGACGTCAGCTCTATCCTGTAACCTCGCGAGACTACGTCTCGAACCCACTGATCTTGAACGTGAAGTAGCCACTTGTCCTGAAAGCGAGACAAGCGGCCCCCCACCTGTGGGGAGGCAGGAAGAGAGAGCGAGTCATGTAGAGGCGGGTTTGGGGGTGGCAGCTGTTGCCCCCGCCGGCTTCTTGGGACGACTCTTAGAGCGCCACTGAGAAGCGGGCTTGCCCCCTCGGTCCGTGCGAGCGGACGGTGCTGATGACTGTGAGCTGGACCGAAAGGACCACTGTTTTGGGTTCCTTTTAACGGTATACCGTGGCTTAGGCTTATTCTGCGGTATCTTAGACTCAGCAGAATCCTTAATCAGCTTGTCCAGCTCTGTGCCAAAAAGTCTGTCACCAGAGAACGGAAGATTCTGCAAAATCTTCTTAGATGTGGCATCTGAGTCCCAAAGACGCAGCCACAACAATCTGCGGATCGCTATAGCATTGGCCGAAGCCACAGCTGAGCGAGTGGCAGTTTCCAAAGACGCCGTCCTGGCGTAGTCCGCATAGGCCCTCGCTCTCTCAGTGAGTGCCAGGACCTCTGGACTGGACCTTGCCAGGTCAGTGATACCGTCCAAGCAGGTAGTAATCGCTTGTAAGGTCCAGACCGTGGCGAAATTAGGGGCAAAAGAAGACCCCACAGCCTCATAGGAAGACTTGGCGAGTTGCTCGACCAGTCTATCAGTCGCATCCTTCAGCGAGGAGCTATCAGAGGCAGAAAACAGGGAGCGTGCAGCAATTCTAGTCATGGAAGCGTCCACCTTTGGAGACTGCGACCATTCCTGAAGCACCTCCTGGGGGAAGGGGAAACGATTGTCCTTGGGTTTGCGGACATAACGCCGCCCAGGATGTAACCTGGGAGCCCTAATCACCCTTCCAAAATTAGTGTGGTCCATGAAAGATCCACTTGGTCTAGCCTCTGGCCGCAGCCATTGATAGACCTCCTTCGGGTGCACGACAACCTCTTCAGGGGGAGTCACGAGACGCAAGGTCTCATTGATGGAGGACACCAGATCCTCCACCCCATCTGGAGGCTCAGACACAGACACAGATCCGAAGGTTGAACCCCCATCATCTTCCTCACCATCAGAGGAATGCTCCTCCTCAGAGAGAGCCTGGAGCTCGGGTGAATCCTCACGACGAGCCCGCTTAGGGGGTCTCACAGCAGAAGAGGGGGACACCCGGGGGTAACTGGAAGGAGCAGCTGGGCTTTCCAGTCTCCTATGAAGTGCCTCCAGTGACTGCGACATGGAGGACATCTGGGACAGCAGGGATTCATTGATCCTGTTCTGTGCTTCCCATGGCCCTGGGATTACCTGAACCTCAGGGTACAGCACCGGAGCTGCTGCCTCAGCCGAGCCAGTCCGGGCTTCTGGGCGTCCGCAGTTATTGCAGGACCCCTCCACCAGAGTTCCCTTGCAAGTAGCACAGGTCATGGTGTTATCCGCCGCCTTAGCAGCATGCTTCCTAACTGAGGACATAGCCACAGTAGGGGGTGTATAAGCCAAGTCGATAGACAAACAAACCGGGAGTCCCGGTGGCTTACCGACCGCAGTAACGCGGTGGGAGGAAGCGGTGTGCGTGTGTGACCTCCGCGAGTTCCGGTCTCCCGCTGAAGTGCAGACACGTGCTGCCGTAGCTTCCAGCCGGGAAGTGAGGGAGAAGATGGCCGCCGCCAGTACAGACGTGGGCGGCGCCGGGAACACGCGGGAATCACACGCACACGCCCCCCCGGTGACGTCACCGTAAGGGCCGCCTCTCCTCCTCCAAGCAGCCTCTGTAATGGAGGTGCTGGAGCCCGCAGCGCGGGAAATGGTGTAAAAAACACAGTACACACACACAGACTGCAATCATAACCAAAGAAACAGCAGTCTACGGCCTCAGCCCCTGTGTCACACAGGGCGGTCAGCCAGGGTGACCCCAGCACAGGGTACACCTCCAGATCCGCGGACCCGAGGGCAACGCGCGGTCTGAGTGTCAGGACACAAAAAGTGCCAGACACTACCCCCAGGCACACAGGAGACACAGAGTGCCTCAGTGCCGGTCCGGTCTGTAAGCACCATTTAGGGAGGCCTCGGACGGGGGTTCAGCCCAGTCCGGAGTGTAAGCACCATTTAGGGAGGCCTCGGACTGGGCTGGCTCCAGTCCGGTCTGTAAGCACCATTTAGGGAGGCCTCGGACGGAGCGGAGCTGTGCAAGGCTCCCATCTCCCACTCTCCAGAGCCCCCCAGAGAGGGATGGAAAGGAGCGCGACAGCGTACCGGGAGAACACAAAGTGTCCAGGCTCTAGGCCCTCCGGTACCTCCACCTGCGTGTGCCACAAAGGGTGAGCGGGGAGGCTGTCGCAGGTCCCGTCAGGACCATATTACCTTGTCTTCAAACGCCATCACGTAAGTAGTGAGAATGCAGTGAAGTGCAAGCAAAGCGTGATCCTCCGAGCACACTAAGTTTAAAACTGAGGATGTTCCCTGCGGTAGGGGTTTATAAGCGGAGGAGGCGGTGTCTACAAACTTGTAGTACCTAGTGTGACCTCCGGAGGGCAGTGCCCTAAACCCCATTGTCTGGGTCTCCCATTATGATGACCAGAAAAAGCCTCTAATCATTACAGTCTGTCGCTCCCCGTACACGATATGATCTAGAAGGGACAGTAAATCTCCGGGCACCGATCACACAGCTCTCAGGGGACAAGGTGGTGACACTGATCACACAGCTCTCAGGAGACAAGGTTGTGACACTGATCACACAGATCTCAGGGGACAAGGTGGTGACACTGATCACACAGCTCTCAGGGGACAAGGTGGTGACACTGATCACACAGCTCTCAGGGGACAAGGTGGTGACACTGATCACACAGCTCTCAGGGGGACAAGGTGGGGACACTGATCACACAGCTCTCAGTGGACAAGGTGGTGACACCGATCACACAGCTCTCAGGGGACAAGGTGGTGACACTGATCACACAGCTCTCAGGGGACAGGGTGGTGACACTGATCACACAGCTCTCAGGGGACAAGGTGGTGACACTGATCTCACAGCTCTCAGGGGACAAGGTGGTGGCACTGATCACACAGCTCTCAGGGGACAAGGTGGTGACACTGATCACACAGCTCTCAGGGGACAAGGTGGTGACACTGATCACACAGCTCTCAGGGGACAAGGTGGTGACACTGATCACACAGCTCTCAGGGGACAAGGTGGTGACACTGATCACACAGCTCTCAGGGGACAAGGTGGTGACACTGATCACACAGCTCTCAGGGGACAAGGTGGTGGCTCTGAGAAGAGCCTTTGTGGTAAAGTAACAGGGCGGTTGCAGCTTATTTCTTGGCCGCAGGCTTCTTGGCTTTAGCCGCCTTCTTAGCCGGACTCTTGGCAGCTTTGGGTTTAGCCGCCTTCTTAGCTGGACTCTTAGTCACCTTCTTGGGCTTTGGAGCAGCCTTCGGCTTCTTGGGGCTCTTGGCGGCTTTCTTGGCAGCTGCGGGCTTCTTGGCCTTTTTCGGGCTCTTCTTGGCTGCGGCCGGAGCCTTCTTGGTCTTCTTAGGGGATTTGGCCGCCTTCTTGGCTGCAGCAGGTTTCTTGGGCTTGGCCGCAGCTGCTGGCTTCTTGGCCGCCTTGTCCTTGCTGATCTTGAAGGATCCGGAGGCGCCGCTGCCCTTCACCTGGACCAGGCTGCCCTTGGTGACCAGGCTCCTGACGGCCAGCTTCACACGGCTGTTGTTCTTCTCTACATCGTATCCTCCGGCAGACAGGAGCTTCTTCAGGGCGGCCAGAGAGACCCCACTGCGCTCCTTAGAGGCGGCCACGGCTTTGACAATCAGGTCGGAGGCGCTGGGACCGGAGGATTTCTTGCTCTTCTTGGCGGCCCCGGCTTTCTTCGCTTTCTTGGCTTTGGCGGACGGTTCTGCAGGAGGAGGAGCGGCGGCTGGTGCGGTCTCTGCCATAGTGTGATGCGGGAAAATAACACAACAATCTGCTGATAGGAAACCACTGAGGCCGGAGCTGGAGGCGCCTGTTATATGTACAGTCTTACTGCGCACTGATTGGCTGATACACATCTTCGTCCTGAGCGTCTATTGGTTGATAGTGAACACAGGCCCCGCCTTCTCCCGGCTGATCTCGAGTGAAGCTCCGCTCTCCCCTTGTGCTTCCCTGCCCGGGATAAAAGCCTTTTACCGTCTAAACCCTGACAGGTGAGCGGCCTTTCTCCATGTCTTCTCCTTCCCAACATCTCCCCAGACCGTGTATAGCCGTCACTAGGAGAGATGCCGGGGAAGAGCCGAGAGGTGGCCCCGGGATCATCGCCATCATCCTCCCGATCTGCACATCACTGAGTATCCGGGAAGATAAATCTGCAGCGGGAGCTCGTCCTCCTATTCCCGGCTCTTGTCACCATCACAGGGATCTTTACTATAATGTCTATCGTACAGGAGCTGATTGTACGATGTGGGGACGAGCTGGAGCTGCTGAGAGCCCAGAAGGGTAACACAGGCGATGGCTCCACTGACTGTTGCCTCCCTCACCTGGAATACAGATATATCCTGTATGTGCAGAGTATTGGGGGGTGAACACTTGTTCTACATCAGTAGATCATACACAGGTGGGTGAGTGCAATCAGCTGCATAATATAGTGTCTGACCCTCTGTGAAGCTGTGACCGTTGAGGCCTGTAATGGTGGGAAGATCTCACAGGATGATGGATTTACGATGTGACTTCACTGCCCCAACCAACAACAGAGAAACTCCTGTGTGATAACAGAGAAATATTCCTTCATTTATGTGACACCCCCTCTCCTCACTATTGTGCAAAATGTGACAGAGAAAGAAGCGACTACACAATACACCCTTCACCAATTAGGTTACTCCATCGTGATCGTACAAGATCGCCCACATCAGGCTCCTGGCAGAAGAGATCACTCTTGTATTTGTGGCGAGATCGGCGCTGACACCACAGGAAATCCGGATAATTGGGTGAATGAGGAAATCCAGGGGAATGTGTAGATGAAAGATCAGATCCCTGAATATACCTATAACAGCACAAATGTAATAACCCCGACCTCTATTGATCGCAGATTGAGTGATCTAGACTCTAAATTAACATCTCTGAAGAGCTGATTATTAACATCTGCCTTTAGGCGATAGTATTTGTTCCAAATGTCATTGGCTCTAGATTCTAGATCCCAGGATACTTAATGTGAGCGGTGACCTCCAGCTCCAACAAATAAATCCTTGTACCAACCACAAAAATATCCCCAATATCCACCTCAGTGTCTGGATACAAGTCTCCTAATCCAGGCACCTCTCCTCCAGCCTTGTGCTGTGGCTGCTCCTCGGTCTATCGGGGATTTATGATTATACTAAACTGGTTATCAGGCAGCGAAGCCCAGGACAGTCCATCCACAGCACAAGGCTGGAGGAGGGGAGAGGAGCCTGGATTAGGAGACTTGTATCCAGACACTGAGGTGGATATTGGGGATATTTTTGTGGTTGGTACAAGGATTTATTGGTTGGAGCTGGAGGTCACCGCTCACATTTTTACCATTCCTCCATATCACATTTTATATACAGTAAAAGTGGGAAAATGGCAGCATAAACCACAATGGGCGGGAAGTCTGACCACCGACTATCAGGTCTCTTCTTGGCCGGAATGTTACATAATAAGCGATATTCATATGTAGTTCAGGGGCATTTACCCCTCACTGCAGGCCGGAGCCCAGTCATCTCCATAAAGGAGGAGCAGCAGGAATGAAGATGGAACAGCGAGGTGGAGAAATATCCAAATATAACTAATCAGATTTCTACATACTAAATGAATTATTTATAAAAAATATATATATATCACAGATGGAGTATAATCAAACAGAGAGATTCAGGGCTGAACATCAATCAGTCTGTATAATGACCTAAAAAATCCATTAACGATCAAGTAACCTGTGGAGCCAAAGGGTTAATTCAACATATATGGGGAGATACTAGCGACTGAAATCAAACCGGGTCCTGGGTGAGATCTTATGTCAATTAGGCTTGTGATTGTTTTCCCAAATATTCTAAAGAAAGAAACCTGAAGAATCTGGGCGATCTAGATAATGTCATTAAGGAAGCGCGGCGTCTTCCCCTATACAAGTGCTGAGATCAGGGGGATTATGTGGTCACTAAAGAAGAAACAAATTGCAAGTTTGGTATCGCTACAATCACACTGAACTGGAGAATCACATTAGTTTATTGTAACAATGAAAGCGATAATAAGAACAATCGCATGATCAGGATTCTGAATTCTGTTGCAGTTGGAGATTTGTTTTTTTCACATTTTCTAATGTCTCTTAGGAAAATGTATGACGTCACCTGGAGAGAGAAGAGATGACAGTGTGTCATCAGAACAATACACACAGATTGTCTGGAGCAGAGAACTGCACAGATGACAAAGTCCCCGGAGGTGTCAGTTACTAAATCTACATTAGCTCCTCCCCCTTCTGCTGATTGGATGAAGACAAATATCTGAAAGTTTGAACTTCCCGCTCATTGGAGTCTGCAGCTGTTTACTTATCAGTAAAAGTGAGAAAATAGAGAAAACTCCTTTATCTCAGCAGACAGATAAATCAATCTGTAGTTTAGGAGCCATTTCCAGTCTAGGAAACAAAGGATTAGATTAATGCAATCTAAAAGAAATACAAAGTGCTGCTGAGCACTGAAAGAGTTAACCCATCCCCCTGTTACCAGCAGGACACAGAGCAGTGGGCGGCACTGGTAACAGAACAGGTTATTCAGACAAGTTCTAGATCATTTCCTAAATCCAGTGTAACAGTGTAATGTTCAGCACATCCCAGTGTCTCGTCACCATGTAACAGCGATCGGACAAGTGTAACAGGTTCTCTGCAGCCCCTGATACAAAGTATGAAGCGTTCAGCCTGTTCTCATCTGTGAGTCCTGAGCGCTGGATACAGACACAGGGCAGAATGTCAGTGCGGATACCGCTGTGTCTGGATGTGCCACAAGGGGAGGGCAGGAATTCATTGTCCTTCCTATCATTGCCCCCTCTCTGGCTAGGTTGGCTGACCCTGATTAACCTGGGTTTAATTGTACTGGACCGTGCCATCTACACCTAGCCACAAACACAAGCCTCATCTACCAGGAGCCTGTGCAGGTCTGGAGAACGCCTAGAAATGTGCAGCTAAAGAGTTAAACGGAGGTTTAAATTCTTGTATAGTTTTGTATATTGGCACATTTTTCTGGTTATTTGCCGATCACAGACCCGGTGGCTGATGTGAATCTCCCGCTCAGTGAGATCATTACCGGCCCCTCCTCCCTCTATGGGCAGCAGCCTGGTCTCTACTGATCAGGGAAGAGTCACACTGGACGTATAATGGGGATCGCAGCACAATGCTCTGAATGGCCGGCGGCTGTCCGGAGCCCAGAATCTGTTTCTATGGAGTTGTTATTCTCTGGTCTGGAAGAGCAGCCGACCAGTCCCTGGATTGTGTACTGATCACCATCAGACCTATACGGCCGACTACTCCTCTCATCATCTCTCTCTGGCTCTGCAGTGTACACTCAATCTTCTTGCTGGTGATTGATAAAGCTGCTCACATTAGCGCCTCAGCAGGGAGAAATGTAAAATCACAAACCTCCTGCCTGTAACTGGGGTATTGGTCATTACCTAAACTGCAGGAATAAACTACTGGGGAGATCTGCCCTGAGATGTCGCTGACAGGGTTATCATCGTACACAATGCTAATTGTAATGAAGTAAAATCACATACAGCGGGTAACATCCCAGAATCTGGATAACCGGACACCGCAGCATCGCGGAACCCGACACTGCTGTCCTAACCCGAGAGTCAGAAACAAGGAGACTCCTGTACAGAAGCAAGAGATCAATGATCACCCGGAGATCACGTGTTACAGGAAGACAAAGAGAAGACACTGAGCGGGAACTTTCCTTTTGTTCCTCCTACATTACATCAGTGTTAACACTTTCAGGTAACTTCTCAGGGGCCGTTCTGGACAAGTGGATACATCAGACACGTGTGGTCGGTGGATTTTACGTGTTGAATTAATACAGGAAACATCTCAGGAAAACACATAAATCTGCAGAAACTGTACAATGAGCGGGAAATTCAAACTTCTAAACTGTTCTCAGTTCAACCAATCAGCAGAAGGAGAAAAAGTGACGTCACCAGTAAGACACGCCCAGGAAAGCGTCAACTCTGAAGTTCTCTTTCTGGTCCTATCTTCCTCTATATAAACAAGGAGTCGGTGTACTAAAGTTATTCTGTTTAGCTGAGCTTGTAGAAGATGTCTGGTCGTGGTAAAGGAGGGAAAGGTCTGGGAAAAGGTGGGGCTAAGAGGCACAGGAAGGTGCTCCGTGATAACATCCAGGGCATCACCAAGCCTGCCATCCGCCGTCTGGCTCGCAGAGGAGGCGTCAAGCGCATCTCCGGCCTCATCTATGAAGAGACTCGCGGAGTCCTGAAAGTCTTCCTGGAGAACGTGATCCGTGACGCCGTCACCTACACCGAGCACGCCAAGAGGAAGACCGTCACCGCTATGGACGTGGTGTACGCGCTCAAGCGCCAGGGCCGCACTCTCTACGGCTTCGGAGGTTAATTGTGTTCTGCTCTATCCTGATAACCCAAAGGCTCTTTTCAGAGCCGCCACATGTTCTATATGAAGGGCTATAATCTCAATTCGTAGTGAGTGCATGTGTGTAGTGTACCTGTTGATTTATATCATCGTGTGCAGGATTTGTTTAGAACGGCCGCCGAGAATCTGCGTGACAGGGTTAACATTGATTTAATGCTACCTATAATGTGAGCTAGTGTAGCTCCTATGAATATTGAAGTTCCCGCTCAGTGTCTTCTTGTCTTTCTTTTAATCTTTACACTACTGGAATACGATACTGATTTATGAGAGATCTCTGATGTTACTGGTTTACTCGGCCAATATATTATCGTTTACAATATTGTTATGAAATATAATCGTCTCCAGGTCAGACATAGGGGTCACATCCCAGATGTGGATAACCTGACACCGCAGCATCGCTAACTGCTGCCTTATCCCCAGACACAGGGAGACTCCTGTATGGAGGCAGGAGATCACGTGTTGCATTGAATTCCACAGCTACAGGCAGGAGGTTTGTGATGGAACAGGACTAATCCCGGGGCCCAGAAGCGGCCTCCTCCTGAGGGAGGTCACCGGCTTTATCACTCAGCAGCCCGGGGTGGAGGATTGCTGAGAGTAATACTGCAGCCTGCACGGGATGATGGGAGCAGTAGTCAGGGGAGTCACACACACATAACCGGGGCACAATGCAGGGTCTGCGGCTCCTTCCAGGACGTGACAGCTCCGCGTCCAGTCACATCACAAGGCTGGAGGAGGGGAGAGGAGCCTGGATCAGGAGGAGACTTGTATCCAGACACTGAAGTGGATATTGGGGACATTCTGCTGATGACGGGGGAGCGGATGGATTTAGTGATCGGCCCCACACATCCCCCTCCTCCTGTTCAGCAGTGGTGCCGGGGCCCAGAGCCGCCGCCTCCTTTGTTTAGCTGGTAACAGAGTTAACACCTTCAGTGCTCAGAAGCATTTTCTCTCCCATTTTCCGTTGTTTACTGACGTTATTAACTCTGTATATTAAGGAGAAGGGGGTAAATCTTGCTCCAGTCTCTACCTCTGGTCATTTTCTGCTGGACCCTACAAAGGGATCTGGGAGCCTGAGGAAAAGGCTGAAGTGGGTGGGAAAGTGATGACAGAATGGGAAAATCTTATGACTTCCATATGATTTCTAAGAATAAGTTTGTCATGGTATTAGGCCACTTTTACAGATACACAAGAACAACTACCTAACCTAAATGTATTAAACATGTAAAAAGAGAAATGTTCAGCTCACCCCGTTATGTCCTGGCGATGCTCATTGGTAACTGCTCTTCCGAGTTTGCGTTGGTCTGGAGCGCAGTCGATTCTGTGACAATAAGTTTTGCCAATTAAATACATCACATAGGAGATATATATATTATTGCTCCGCTCCATACTCTTTGTATGCACGCGGCTCCCTCCATACACCTCATACAGACAAAGCTCCATTCCATACACCTTGTACACAAGGCTCTGCACCGTACACATGCAGTTCTGCTCCATACACCTCATACACATGCGGTTCTGCTCCATACCCCTTATAAACACACAGCTCCGCTCTGTACATCTTGTACACCTCGTACACGTGGTTCAGCTGCATACACCTCATACACACTATGCTCCACTCCATACACCTTGTACACATGTGGCTCTGCTCCATACGCCTCGTACACACTCAGCTCCGCTCTGTACACCTCTCATACATTTCCTCTGCATCTTGTAACACTCTCTACACCGTCACACTAAGTACACACTCATACACACACCACTCGGACTCCGCTCTGTACACTCTCGTCACTACTTGGCCTCTCCCCGTCTCTCCTTTCACCTTGTACACATGGCTCCGCTCCGTACACCTCATACACTCGGCTCTGCTCTGTACACCTCGTACACGTGGTTCCGCTTCATACACCTCGTACATACTCAACTCTGCTCCGTATACCTCGTACACATGCGACTCCGCTCCATACACCTCATACACACATGGCTCCTCTCTGTACACCTCGTACACATGTGGCTCTGCTCCATACGCCCCGTACAAACTCAGCTCCGCTCTGTACACCTCGTACATTCTCAGCTCCGCTCCATACACCCTCGGCTCCCCTCCGTATACCTCATACACACACAGCTCCGCTACGTACACCTTTTACACATTCGACTCTGCTAAATCCCTACTGTAAGTCCCTCCTGACACCACACATTACCTTCATCTCATCCAGCACCATGACATACCAGCAAGACAGAGTCCTGCATACACTGAGGAGCTGACCATGTGATCACTGACTCCACCACTCTATGGCTGGCGACTGATTGGATGGTGAGTGGAGAGCGGCTCTGGGATTGGTTAGGACGCTCATCTCAGGAGAGAGGGAGGCGAAAAGTACTCATGCCATCCACTTAGGTTAAGGAGGGAGCGCTCACGTGTGGCGCCCCGCAACGAGTGCGTCACAGGAGGGTATTGCAGCCAAGACAGCAGCAGCAATATTCTCTGACTCAGCAGTCACACGGTTAACTCAGAGATCCATACCCTACATGCATCACCTAGCATAGAGGGCCAATCAGGTCCTGGTGAGCGGAGTGTAATGGTAGTGTGTACACACGAGCGAGAAGTAGGAGGGAGTTGGAGTAACAACAACATAGGAGAAGGAGCTAATCCAACGAGCTCTGCAACCTAGGAGAGGGGGCTGCACAGTCCCGTGCGGCCCCCTGGCCGTTTACCTGACCATCATCCCGGTTGAGCACCATTAACTCATGGTGCCTTAACAACCGATGAACGGGCATCAACATGCGGGTCCAAAATCATCCCGTGCCCATCTACAGCCGGTTTGCTGGTACCGAAGCTAGGAGTTGTTCAGCACTGCTATGCGAACCAGAGGAGTGGAGGGACCGTTTTACAGGAGCACCCCATCACCGCAACACACAGTCGTCTAGCCAGCGGTGTACCCACCAAAAGGACCCAAGGCTCCCCAAAACACCCATAACGTATACCCTGGGTAGGGCATTGAAGCAGCCTCCTTGTACCCGATCTGGCATTCCTGGGCGACAACGGCAACACAAGTTTAGTTAGAATGGAGGAACACCGCGGATCTCTGAGAAACACTGGTCATTGCTGAGTCCACCCAGTCCACTACCTGTCACTGTATGCCATGTACTGCCTGCTGGTTACAGTAAATTACCCGTTACAGAGACTTCCAGTGTCCGTGCTTTCTTATGAACTGTTTATCCGCATACTAAGGTAACCGCAGCTGCCTCAGAACATCTTGTGCAGCTCCTGCCTCCGGGATCATCGCTTAGCCTGTGGGGAGCGTTCCATCTTGCTGCATTCCATCCCCCGGAGGCCCCGCAGCACCGGTACAGTTACCCGAACACTCATAGGTGGCGTCACAAAACAAATTTACCCCTAATCTGTTCCACTAATGACGTCTCTTTTGATCTGTACCCACCGGGCCGCACTACCGGCAGGCGCGGTCCATCCGTGACAAGGAGGAAGAAGAAAACGCCTGTCTACCGGAGTCCCGGCTGCGGTGAGTCACACGCAGCTCAGGGGGCCCCATGGCCGGGGAGTGGGCCTCCTTGCTCCAAACAGCCACACACCCCGCCAGCATGACCGGGCCCCCCTGCCTCTGTTCCAATGGCCACACCCCATCCAATGACAGGTGGGCCCCTTACTGGCTATGACCTGTAAGCCCATAATGACGGCCCTGCTCCAGATCCTCCGCCCCCCCCCTTCCCCTGCACACACAGGATGAGCGGCCATTAATATGGTGGTCACTGACCCTCAAAGGCCACCATCAAAGGTGATATATATACCTCCTCATACTTAACGGACCGGATCTTCAGCGTCACCCACTCCCACACATCCTCTTCGCCCTACCCCCTATCTGTCGGGTCCCCCAGGGCTCTGTTGTTGGACCTTTACTGTTCTCAATCTACACTCTCGGCCTAGGGCAACTTATTGAGTCCCATAATCTCCAGTACTACCTCCACGCCGACGACACCCACATCTACCTGTCTGGTCCTGACATCGCCTCCCTTCTATCAAAAATTCCACACTGCCTGTCCGCCATCTCATCCTTCTTCTCTGCTCGCTTCCTTAAGCTAAACATTGACAAAACCGAGTTCATAGTCTTCCCCCCAAGACGCTCCCCCTCACTACCTGACCTATCCATTGTCGTCAACTACTGCTCTCTCTCCACGCCAAGTGCCTCGGGGTTATCCTTGACTCTTCCATCTCCTTCAAGACCCACATCCAGGCCCTCGCCACCTCCTGCCGACTTCAGCTCAAAAACATCTATAGGATCCGCACTTTCCTTGACCATGACACTGTTAAAACCCTTATTCACGCTCTCATCATCTCCAGCCTCGACTACTTCAACCCCCTGCTCACCGGCCTCCCCAATACCTCCCTTGCACCTCTCCAATCTACTCTGAACTCCGCTGCCCGTATAATCCATCTGTCCCCCCGCTACTCCCCTGTCTCCCCCCTCTGCCAAGCCCTTCACTGGCTCCCTACTTCCCAGAGATCCCGGTTTAAAACATTAACCATGACATACAAAGCCATTCACAACCTGTCCCCTCCATACATCTCTGACATGGTCTCCCGATACCTACCCTCATGCAACCTGCGATCCTGCCAAGAGCTCCTCCTCTACTCCCCCCTCATCTCCTCTTCACACAACCGCATACAGGATTTCTCCCGTGCTTCACCCATACTCTGGAACTCACTGTGCCAACACATCAGACATTCTCCTACCCTGGGAACCTTCAAAAGAAGCCTGAAGACCCATCTGTTCCGCCAAGCCTACCACCTGCAATAAGACCCAGTTCCCCACACCGCCTCACGACTGGAACTTCCCCCTCCTACTGTATCCCCACCCGCTCCTCGTAGACTGTGAACCCCCGCTGCCGTCATCGCGCCCCTCCGGCTTCATCCGTCTTCTTCCGGCTTCCTGTGTCAGCGCAGGCAATGACGTCATTGTCTACGCCGACCACAGGAAGCCGGAAGACGCTGAATGAAGACGGAGGAGCACGATGACAGCGCGGCGGGGACGGCGGCGACAGGACAGTGATAAGTATAATCATCTTACTTTACAGGTTTGCGGAGCATGGGGGGGGCCCTGGATACTGATGGGGGGCCTGTATACCTCTGGGGCTGCTGTATATACCTCTGGGGCTGCTGTATACTACCACTGGGGCTGCTGTATATACCTCTGGGGCTGCTGTATACTACCACTGGGGCTGCTGTATATACCTCTGGGGCTGCTGTATACTACCACTGGGGCTGCTGTATATACCTCTGGGGCTGCTGTATACTACCACTGGGGCTGCTGCTGTATATACCACTGGGGAGGCTGCTGTAACACTGCTGGGGCCTGTATATACCACTAGGGAGGCTGCTGTATACCACACTGCTGGGGGCTGTATACCTGTGCTGGGGTCCACCCTAGGCTTATACACGAGTCAATAGGTTTTCCAAGATTTTGGGGGCAAAAGTGAGGGGGGGTCGCTTATACACTGGTTGGCTTATACACGAGTATATACGGTAGTTAATAATTTTATTGGAATAATTGAAGCCATTTCAGAACCCTTCCAAAAACATGGTTACGTGATCCTTGCACTTTCCTCTAGAATTTTCTGTATTGTATAAATGTTTTGATTTAGAGGTAGCCGTATAGAAGTTCTTATCAACATGTTCTGAACGTCCTGTACAACTTCAAGGCTATTTAACCCCTTCATAACCCAGCCTATTTTAACCCTAAAGACCTTGCATTTTTTTGCAATTCTGACCAGTGTCCCTTTATGAGGTTATAACTCTGGAACGCTTCAACGGATCCTAGCGATTCTGAGATTGTTTTTTCGAGACATATTGGGCTTCATGGTAGTATTAAATTTAGGTCGATAATTTTTGCGTGTATTTGTGAAAAAATCAAAAATATGGCAAAAAGTTTGAAAATTTTGCAATTTTTCTTCTGGTAAACCAGAGAGTTATGTGACACAAAATAGTTATAAAATAATATTTCCCACATGTCTACTTTACATCAGCACAATTTTGGAAAAAAAAAAATTGTTAGGAAGTTATAAGGGTTCAAAGTTCATGAGCAATTTTTCATTTTTCCACCAAAATTTACAAAACCATTTTTTTTTGTGACCACATGCCATTTGAAGTCCCTTTGAGGGGTGTACATGACTGAAAACACCCAAAATTGACACCATTCCAAAAACTGCACCCCTCAAGCTACTCAAAACTACATTCAAGAAGATTATTAACCCTTCAGGTGCTTCACATGAACTAAGCAAATTGGAAACAAAAAAATGGATATTTTAATTTTTCTAACAAAAATGTTCTATTATCCTCAATTTTTTCATTTTCACATGGGCAACAAGATAAAATGGATCCTAAAATTTGTTGGACAATTTCTCCTGAGTACACAGATACCTCATATGTGATCATAAACCACGGTTTGGGCGCACGGCAGGGCTCTGAAGGGAAAGAGAGCAATTTGACTTTTGGAGCTAATTTTCCATTCAAAAAGTGAAATGGCACTCCTTCACTTCTGAGCCCTGCCGCGCGTCAAAACAGTGGTTTATGACCACATATGAGGTATCGGTGTACTCAGGAGAAATTACCCAACAAATTTTACGATGAATTTTATCCTGTTACCCATGTGAAAATGAAAGAATTGAAGCTAAAAGAACATTTTTGTGAAAAAAAGTACTTTTTCCACATTCACAGATCAATTTGTAAAGCATGTCGGGGTTCAATATGCTCACCACCCATCTAGATAAGTTCCCTGGGGGTCTAGTTTCCAAAATGGGGTCACTTGTGGGGGAACTCCAAAGTTTAGGCACACAGGGGCTCACCAAACGCGACATGGTGTCCGCTAACAATTTGAATGGAAAATCAGTTCAAATTGTTAGTGGACACCATGTCGCATTTGGAGAGCCCCTGTGTGCCTAAACATTGAGGCTCCCCCACAAGTGACCCTATTTTGGAAACTAGACCTCCCAGGGAACATATCTAGATGCAGTGTGAGCACTTTAAACCCCCAGGTGCTTCACAAATTGATCCGTAAAATTAAAAAGTACTTTTTTTTTCCACAAAAGTTTTTTTTTCTCATTTTTATGGATTAATTTGTGAAGAACCTGGGGGTTCAATATGCTAACCACCCATCTAGATAAGTTCCCTGGGGGATCTAGTTTTCTAAATGGGGTCACTTGTGGGGGAGCTCCAAAGTTTAGGCACACAGGGGCTCACCAAACGCGACATGGTGTCCGCTAACAATTTGAATGGTAAATCAGCTCAAATTGTTAGCGGACACCATGTCGCATTTGGAGAGTCCCTGTGTGCCTAAACATTGGGGCTCCCCCACAAGTGACCCCATTTTGGAAACTAGACCCCCCATAGAACATATCTAGATGCATCGTGAACACTTTGAACCCCCAGGTGCTTCACAAAGTGATCCGTAAAAATTAATAAAGGAAATTTGTGTGAAAAAAAAGTATTTTTTTCTTTATTACGTATCAATTTTTGAAACACCTGGGGGTTCAAAATGCTCACTATGCATCTAGATAGGTTTCTTGGGGGGTCTAGTTTCTAAAATGGGGTCACTTGTGGGGAGCTCCAATGTTTAGGCACACAGGGGCTCTCAACCTGGTGTTTGCCAACAATTGGAATAGTTAGCGGACACCAGGTCGCATATGGAGAGCCTCTGTGTGCCTAAACATTAGAGCTCCCCCACAAGTGACCCCATTTTGGAAACTAGACCCCCCAGGGAACATATCTAGGTGCATAGTGAGCACTTTGAACCCCCATGTGCTTCACAAATTGAGACGTATAAAAGAATAAAGAAACTTTTTGTGAAAAAACATACTAGTCTAGTAGTTGCAATTCGCAGCATAGGGGACCCAAAACATTTGTGTCTCTCCATGCTGAGGATTCCAGCCCCCTAGCTGCCAAGTTGTACCTGGCTGGCAACCAAAAATACGGCAAAGATCCATGTCATTTTATTTGTAGAATTTAAGAAAAAAAAATTACATAGGCCTCCGCCATTTTTTTAGTCCAGCCAGGTACAGCTTGGCAGCTACGGACTGCCACCAGCCCCCAGCTTCCTCGTCATACCTGGCTGGAACCAAAAATACAGCGAAGCCTATTTTTTTTTTTTCTAGAATTATTTCTAGAAAAAAAATGACATAGGGCTCCACCATATTTTTGGACCAGCCAGGTACAACTTGGCAGCTACGGACTGCCACCCACCCCCAGCTGCCTCGTCATACCTGGCTGGAACCAAAAATACAGCGAAGCCCATTTTTTTTTTAATTTCTAGAAATAATTCTAGAAAAAAAATTACTTGGGGCTCCGCCATATTTTTGGCCCAGCCAGGTACAACTAGCCAGCTGGGGGCTGGAATCCTCAGCATAGAGAGGCCCAAGCGTTCTGGGCCCCCCATGCTGCGAATTGCAGCCAGCAGCCACCCCAGAAAATGGTGCATTCATTGAAGCGCCATTTTCTGGCGCTGTACCCATGCTCTTCCAGTTGCCCTGGTGCTGGTGGCTAACTGGGTAATAAAGGGGTTAATGCCAGTTTTTTATTGGCAGCTGGCACTAAGCCCGAGATTCATAATATAGGGCCAATGTTAGACCCGCCATTACGAATCTCTAGTACGGTAAATAGTCAATAAATACACACAGAGAAAAATCTTTTTATTTGAAAAAAAAACACAGACACAATACGGACTCCATCTTTATTATAAAAAGATCCGACGTAGTCCACAACGACGGTCCCACGACGCTCGATCGCTCCGACGTAGTCCGTAACGAAGGTCCCACGACGTTCGATTGTGTCCGACGTAGTCCACAACGAAGGTCCCACGACGCTCGATCGTCTTTGCTTTCAGATCGCTACTCTGGAGCCCGATCCGCCAGCATGGTGATCGAGCTGCAGAAAGTGATCTGACACCCCGGGCGCAGTGACCCACTATGTGCATCACTGTGCCTGGGCTGCCAGATCACTTTCCACAGCTTGATCTCCATGCATGGGGATCGAGCTGCGGAAAGCGATGTGGCAGCCCAGGCGCATTGACCCACTATGTGCATCACTGCGTCCGGGCTGTCAGATCGCTTTCTGCAGTTCGATGCCCATGCAGGGAGATTGGGCTGTAGAGCAGCAATCTAAGAGCCCGGGCGCAGAGACCCACTATGTGCATCAGTGCGCCCGGGCTGTCAGATTGCTTTCTACAGCTCGATCCCCAGGATCCAGCTGCAGAAAGTGATCTGACTGCTCCAGCACAGTGATCCACAGTGATCACATAATGGTCACTGTGGATAACTGGGCTGGAGCTGTCAGATAATTTCCTGCAGCTAGATCCTCAGGATCCAGCTGTAGAAAGTGATCTGACAGATCCAGCACAGTGATCACATAATGGTCACTGTGGATCACTGTGCTGGAGCTGTCAGAGCACTTCCTGCAGCTATATCCTCAGGATCCAGCTGTAGAAAGTGATCTGACAGATCCAGCACAGTGATCCACCGTGATCACATAATGGTCACTGTGCTGGATCTGTCAGATCACTTCCTGCAGCTAGATCCTCAGGATCCAGCTGTAGAAAGTGATCTGACAGATCCAGCACAGTGATCACATAATGGTCACTGTGGATCACTGTGCTGGAGCTGTCAGAGCACTTCCTGCAGCTATATCCTCAGGATCCAGCTGTAGTAAGTGATCTGACAGATCCAGCACGGTGATCCACAGTGATCACATAATGGTCACTGTGGATCACTGTGCTGGAGCTGTCAGATCACTTCCTGCTGTAGAAAGCGATCTGGCAGCTTCAGCACAGAGCTGTCAGATCCGGAGGCACAGAAGAGTAGGAGGAGGAGCAGGACGCAGAGGAGACAGAGCGGCCGCCGGAGGGGTGAGTGGGAGAGGCGATCGCCGCTCCGGTGATCGGGGGGGGCAGGAAGGGGGAAGAGGGGGGGTGACAGGGCATGTAGGGGGGCACTTAGGAGGAAGCGGGGGCAGGCAGGAGGAAGCGGGCGGCATGAAGATGAAGCGGGCGGCAGGGACAAGAAGCGGGCGGCAGGAAAAGGAAGCGGGGGGGTAAGAAAGATGAAGAGGGGGCAGGAAAGAGAGGTCGGGGGCAGTTAGAGGATGACAGAGGAGATGATTGGAGGGTAGGGATAGCAGCGGCAGGCAGGGAAGCATTACAGGCAGGTGATTTTCACTTTCACTTTTGAGTGCCAATCACCACGCCTGTAGCCGGGGGGGGGTGGGGGCAAATCGACCCCCCCCCGGGGTGTTGTACAACTCCCCATGTACCTGCAGGCCGAGTGACAGGTCAGTGACACCCTTACTCGACCTGCAGGAGCCCGATCATTTCATGGCCCACCCCCTGGGCCATGGGTCGGGAATGAACTTGTTTTCATGGCACAAACGGTGGGCCAAGGGTCGGGAAGGGGTTAAACTAACTAACACACAGAATAAGATGTATATTCAGCATAAAATGACGCAATTATCTAGTCACACCCCTCTGCACATCCCTTTAAGGATAAGTAATAAAACTGCTAGCTTTTCCTTTAATAAAGGTCTTTGTCATTAAGCCTCTACATTGACAACGTGTCAGCGTGGGTTCTTTCCGGTGACGTGCACGCACCTATAGAGAAAGCATCCAATTTTGCGGCAGACAATTAAGACGAGAGCCTCACCCGAAAGGTGTGGGGGCATCCATTACACCACCATACATCTCCGACCTGGTCTCCCGATACCTACCCTCACGCAACCTCCGCTCCTGCCAAGAACTCCTCCTCTGCTCCCCCCTCATCACCTCTTCGCACAACCGAGTCCAGGACTTCTCCCGGGCATCTGCCTTACTCTGGAACTCCCTGCCCGAACACGTCAGACACTCTCCTACCCTGAGTAGCTTCAAGTGTCACCTGAAGACTCACCTATTCCGTCAAGCCTACAACCTGCCATGAGACCCAGGCGACCGCCCCATACCTGACATTCCCCCATGCTACTGTATCCTTACCCGCCCCTCATAGACTGTGAGCCCTCGTGGACAGGGTCCCTGCCCCTCCTGTACCTGTATGTCCTGATCGCCTAGATTTAGTGTACTTGTTCTTGTCTACCTTATCCTCATATAAAGCGCCATGGAACCTAATGGCGCTATATAAATAATAATAATAATAATAATAATAATAATAATAATCCTGTTTTGAATGTGTCAAAGGTCGTTATGAATTTGTATTCCCAAATTCTTCTCTCTCTCTCTGTGATTTGAAGTTGCTTTCTAAAATGAGTAGATTCATATCGGTTTCACTGTTGTGGTCAGGGTTGCGCATCAATTCAGGACTCGATACAAACAAAACAAAGACAAATCCTGACAATTTGGACAACTTCTGCTTTCTAAAAGCATCTAATTGTGTCATCAACTTTTCGGATTACAAACCCGACAAATTGGAACTTGTTGTGCTTTCTAGGGGACTCTCATTTTGTCCTACTAAAGCTCTAGATAAAATTGAACTGTGCAGCGACATGGAGGATAACTTCAGGAGACTACACCTAAGGGAATTTTTCAGCAACAAAGAGGACTCCGAACCCAACTGGGCTGAAGGAAGAGAGATCCTGACAACCCAAGAAAGGTCAGACTGGACACCTAAATCTAATCCTAACTCCCATTTGGATAAATATATAGACACTTTTAGACATTTGGGTAAAATCCACTATTTTAGATACACACAAAGTCAACCATCCAACGTCAATGCCCAGGACAGAAGGGCCATACAGTCTTTGAAAACCAATAAAGAAGTTATTATTAAACCTGTAGACAAGGGGGGTGCAATAGTCATGATGAACAAATCTAACTACCTGAAGGAACAAACAGACAACTGATGAACACGCATTACTAAAAGAAATTGCAATCTGACCCCACACAGGACTATCACAAGGAATTAAACAAGCTGGTTTCTTGTCTAACTGACATACCTTTAAGAGCTGATGGATGACCTGATACCAGAAAGTTCAAGCAGAAACACATTCTACATGCTTCCCAAAAGTCTCAAACCAGGAAATCCAGGAAGACCAATCATTTCATGTGTGGGCACCCTTAACGAACAAATTTCTGGGTGGGTGGAGGTTGTTCTCAAACCCCTGGTAAAAAGACACTCAGCTACATTCAGGACACAACTGACCTATTGAAAAAACTGTCAGCAATAGGTCCTCTACCAGAAGGAATCATCCTCGCCATTATGGATGTGGAATCTCAGTACAGTAACATCCCATACCAGGATGGATTAAATGCCTGCAAACCTTCCTGGAAAACAAAGGGATTGATGCTGACTCTGTGGTGAAGCTTATAAAATTCATCCTTAATCACAACTACTTTGTATTTGACAACAACATATATTTACAGGAGACTGGCACAACAATGGGAAGCAAAATGTCACCACAATATGGAAATCTTTTCATGGCCAAGCTTGAAGGTGACTTTTTATCCTCTTGTCCTGTCAGGCCTGTGGCTACTACAGCTATATTTTTGACATTTTAATCATCTGGACAAAGTCTGAGCAACAGATAAAGACGTTTCCATGAACACTTTAATCAGTTTCATCCCACCATCAATTTGACACTCAAATACTCCTGCACAGAAATAAGCTTTCTGGACACCATCATTAAGCTACAGAACGATGAAATAGAGATATCCCTGTACCGGAAGCCAATTGACAGCCCAACATATCTCTGATCTCATCCAAAGCACATAAAAAAACTATTGTGTACAGGCAGGCCATCAAACATTTGTTTATGTTCTAACCCTAGAAATAGAGATGATTCCTTGATATTCTGGTGGCTCTTGTAATCTGGTTCTCAATTGCTCTTGTATTGTAGCCCTGGTTCAAAAAGGACTCAGAAAGATCTTTTTGAACCAGGGCTACAATACAAGAGCAATTGAGAACCAGATTACAAGAGCCACCAGAATATCAAGGAGTCATCTCCTACGTTACAAAACTAGACAAGAAAACAACAGAGTTCCTCTCGTACTCACCTACAATCCAAGTCTGGAGGTGTTAAGAGGAGCTGCGCAGAAACTGCAACCACTCCTACAAAAATATGCCTGACTAAAATCAATATTTCCAGATCCCCACTCTTGTGCTTTAGACAACTTCCGATTCTAAATAGCATCATTGCCAGAAGCGCCCTGTCCTCTCCAACAGCAACAGGAACCTTTCTCTGTAACCAGAACAGGTGCAAAACCTGTCCATCTATAATGACAACCGACAAGATAAAGATTTTTGGGACAGATCAGGACTACAAGATCCAATGTAACTTCAGCTGCACCACAAGCAATGTGGTGTATTTAATTATATGTACCAAATGTCCAACAGGTGGCATGTACATAGGGGAGACCGGGCAAAAATTCACAACAACAATGAATTCTTGTTGCCACTCGATAAAAGAAAAGTGTATGGATCTACCTGTAGCAAACCATTTTTGCAGCCCTGAAACTGATATTAGTCGGCTCATTTAAAAATGCAATTTCAAATCGCAGAGAGAGAGAAGAATTTGAGAATACAAATTGATAAGGATCTTTGACACATTCAAAACAGGATTAAGGCTACATTCACAAATTGGTCTTGTTTGGGTGCTTTTTTGCGCATGCTTGTCAAAAAAGCGCACTTGCATCTCCCGGCAAAGTTAATGGACTTTCACTTTTGCCGTGCAGATGCTGTGTAAGTATACGCTGCGCTTTTATGGGAAAAAGTGTGTGCGTAAAAATAATGACTATGTCAATTCTTGAGGCTCCTGTACCAGTGCTTTCTTCCGTAAGGGCCATTATACCCGCTGGAATTGCGCATCGCCGTTCAGACAATGTGCAATTACAGCGCGTATAATGTTGGCACTGCAGTATGTGATGTCACATGGGGGAGGAAGAATCCTGTGTTCCTCCCCTGTGTGACATATGTGACAGCCCTTTTTGGGTATTGCAGTGTATTAATATACAGTCATGGCCAAAAGTTTTGAGAATGATACAAATATTAATTTTAAAAAAGTCTACTGCATCAGTTTTTCTAATGGCAATTTGCATATACTCCAGAATGTCATAAAGAGTGATCAGCTGAACAGTAATTACTTGCTAAGTCAATATTTGCCTAGAAAATGAACTTTAACCTCCAAAACACATTTCAACATCATTGCAGTCCTGCCTTAAAAGGAGCAGCTAACATCGTTTTAATGATTGTTCCATTAACACAGTGTGGGTGTTGATGAGGACAGGGCTGGCAAACAATCAGTCATGATTAAGTAAGAATGACACCACTGGACACTTTAAAAGGAGGCTGGTGCTTGGTATCTTTGTTTCTCTTCAGTTAACCATGGTTATCTCAAAGAAACACGTGCAGCCATCATTGCACTGCACAAAAATGGCCTAACAGGGAAGAGTATCGCAGCTAGAAAGATTGCACCTCAGTCAACAATCTATCGCATCATCAAGAACTTCAAGGAAAGAGCTTCCATTGTTGTCAAAAAGGCTCCAGGGCGCCCGAGAAAGACCAGCAAGTGCCAGGACCATATTCTAAAACTGTTTCAGCTGCGGGATCGGACTACCAGCAGTGCCGAGCTTGCTCAGGAATGGCAGCAGGCTGGTGTGAGTGCTTCTGCACGCACTGTGAGGGGGAGACTCTTTGAGCAAGGCCTGGTTTCAAGGAGGGCAGCAAAGAAGCCACTTCTCTCCAGAAAAAACATCAGGGACCGACTGATATTCTGCAAAAGGTACAGGGAGTGGACTGCTGAGGACTGGGGTAAAGTCATTTTCTCTGATGAATCCCCTTTTCCATTGTTTGGGACATCTGGAAAACAGCTTATTCGGAGAAAAAGAGGAGAGCGCTACCACCAATCTTGTCTCATGCCAACTGTAAAGCATCCTGAAACCATTCATGTGTGGGGTTGCTTCTCAGCCAAGGGAATCGGCTCACTTATAGTCTTGCCTAAAAACACAGCCATGAATAAAGAATGGTACCAGAATGTCCTCCAAGAGCAACTTCTCCCAACCGTCCAAGAGTAGTTTGGCGCCCAACAATGCCTTTTCCAGCATGATGGAGCACCTTGCCATAAAGCAAAGGTGATAACTATATGGCTCAACTTGTGGTCAATCATCAAGAAACGGGTGGACAAACAAAAAACAACAAATTCTGGCAAAATGCAAGCATTGATTATGTAAGAATGGACTGCTATCAGTCAGGATTTGGTCCAGAAGTTGATTGAGAGCAGCCAGGGAGAATTGCAGAGGTCCTGAAGAAGAAGGGTCAACACTGCAAATATTGACTTGCTGCATTAACTCATTCTAACTGTCAATATAACCTTTTGGTACTCATAATATGATTGCAATTATATTTATGTATGTGATATAAACATCAGACAAACACAAATAAAAACCAGAGGGCAGCAGATCATGTGAAAATATCATTTTGGTGTCATTCTCAAACTTTTGGCCATGACTGTACACTGTGGAACCTAAATGAAAGTAATCCAAATGTATGAAAAATAATAAAAATGGAATACTCACCCTCCATCGGTGTTTCAGGGAGCCGAGACATCCATGTCTGATCTCCTTCCAGGGCCTGTGATCATGCATATGCACGTCACATATCACATGATTGTGACCGGCCATCACGCAATCACACATTTGGCAGGTCCTGGAAGGACAGTAGATGTGGTTGTCTCAGCTTCCGGCTCCCGAAACACCCAGTGGAGGGTAAGTATTCAATTTTTATTATTTTTAATTCCATTTGGATTACTTTAAATTTAGATTTTGTAGTGTTTATATCAAAAAGGGCTGTCACACATGTCACACAGGGGAGCAACACAGGATTCTTCCTCCTCTGTGTGACATCACTTCTCCCTGGTGCTTTTGGGAGAGAAGTGCACCCGTATAAAAGCGTGGTGTGTGAATGCACCATGTTTTTTAGGCGGCCGTCACACGCTACGATATCTTGAAAGATATCGCTTGAACGCGCCTGATTAAACATCGCGTGAACGATGTCTCTGCGTGTGACGGCAAGATATGATGAGCGAGAAGTGTTCAAATCGCAAGATCGAGATCTGAGCTCCGGACCTCACATCTTGCGATTAACGATTTTACAAACAGCTTCATCGTGGTGTATAACACCACGATGAACATCTCCCAGCGGCAGAGCCTATGCTGGGAGATGGTAACTATGGTAAACGTCGGGTTACTAAGCGATGCGCGGCGCCTAGTAACCCGATGTGTACCATAGTTACCAGCGATCTCGCTGGTCCACATCGCTGGTGAGTCTGTCTGTGTGACATCTCACCAGCGATGTGAGAGATATTGTAAGCGATCGCGCGTGCACGTGATCGCTTACAACATCGCTAGCGATATCGTAGCGTGTGACGGCCGCCTTACGGTACTTTTTTGCATGGCCACAAAAACGCGATAAAAAGCGTCCACGCAAAAAAGCGCAAATAAAGCACTATGTGTGAGCATAGGCTCAATGTTTCACATAGATTCATGCATTTTTAATATTAAATTAAAGGGTATTTGTGGATATCACATCTTGCAACAGACTCAAGTTAGAGGACAATGAACTTTTGACACTTTTTACTCTTACCTTAGAAATTTAGTTTCTCTTTCCCAGCTCCCCCCCTCCCCCTAGCCTAATTCTGCTTTATGTCACCTGTCATATTTACTACACCTTCTCATCATTTTTAATTATAGTATATATGTTTGTGTCTACAGAATCTGTGTCATTATCAGCCTGACAAAGGGGTCATAGTATCCCGAAAGCTTGCAATGCTTACCATCTTTTCAGTTAGCCAAGGTATCAACCACTGAGGACTCTCAGATTGCAATATATATTTTTCTTATATATATATATATATATATATATATATATACATTCATAATACGAGATGTTTTTTGTGACTTATTTGCAGTGGCGGATTATAATGAGGTCAAACTGGGCTGTAGACTGTGGACCCCCCCCACACCATTGGGCCCAGGGCAAGGGGGTAAATTGCCCCATTATAATCTGCCACAGCCAGGGCAATATTTGCCCTTAGGGCCCGTCCACACGCCCAGCTCATCCTGCTTCTCTGCTTCGGACATAAGGCAGCCATGGAAGTAACGATGAGGAGGAGCTTTTGAGGTTCACGCGGAGGCTCAGACAGCAAATTGCTAGCGACGGCGTGGCAGTGAGCCAGTGGCTCAGTCAGCCGGGTATGTAGATGTGTGCCAAGTGATGGTGCCAAGCCGACCATGCCAGACCGGTGGATGAGGCGAGCTGCATGATTGATTAGATAAAGGTGGTGGTGGGCGGCAGGCATCGGGATAGTTCAACTGCACCTGGTATTGTCTGTGACTGTACTGTGCACACTACAGGCAGTGCCAGCCTGAGCTGAGCCTGCAGACTGCTCTGACTGACTATGAGGACTAGGAGTCGGACAAGTTCATCATAATGGTGGACAGAGACTATTGCGGGTAATGAGGATGCGATCCCCAGACTCAGTCACAGTAAGTGCACACTGACCCAGCTGGCCCCCAGATACAGCTGAGTCAGCAAGACAGAGAGAGTAGGACTTGGTGGCATGATGGCAGCAGGGAGGGACACACTCACTGGGGTCTGAAACCCAGAACTGGGCTGCAGCATGCACTGTGCAGCATTGCATGTGGGGGTGGGGATGAGAGTGGCCCACACATATCTCCCGTTGCCTATCTAGTGTGGCACATGGTACAGGCAGTATTTCAGAGAATACTACATTGGAGGTCCAAAGTGGTATCCTCAGTATGACAGGGTATGGACTGTATGTACAGATGTATCTATGTACGGCTGTGTCACCTACAGGCCCGAATTATCAGAGCGAACATCACCTGAAATCAGCGGTGTCAGCTCCAGGCAGAACATGAGGCGGCACCGGAATAATTCACTAGTATATAAGAAACAAACGTCCTGGACTGTGGCCGTTAATAACAGTTCAGGCAGATGCACAGGGGATTTTGAAGATCAGGACCGGGTCTTTAATAGGCCCAGACTCTGAACAATCTACACAGGATCTTACGTTCTAGAGAATATTAACCTACAATTAGAAAATGCTGCTACTCTTACCGCCCCTCAACATGTATTCAAATACATTCAACCTACAGCTGCAGGAGCTTAGGTCTTTATATTGACCACACCCTGAACATTGTTGGTATAATAAGAGTAGGGGCATAGTTATGGTAGAATAGTTTGAGTGCTTGTTCCCTTAATGACGACTATACTTGTCTTGGCTTTGAACTGTCACTGCGTGTAACTCTCTCTTTGTTCAAAGAAGTGCAGAAAATATCATCCTAAATTTACCACTATCATGAAATCCAATATGTCATGAAAAAACAAATTTGGAATCATTGGGATATGTTAAAGCGTTCCAAAGTTACAACCTCATAAAGTGACACTGTCAGAATTGTAAAATGAGGTTTGCTCCTTAACCCCTCCCCGACCTATGACGTCGTCGGATGTCATAGAAGTCGATGCGTTCCCGACCTGTGACGTCCCACGACGTCATGGCAGGATCGCGTTCCCGCGGCTCCGGTGATCGGGGCCGGTGACATGTCACTGGTGCCGTGGGAACATGAGGACCTGTACTTTGTCCTGCGGGGGTGGCTTTCTCCCCCTCATGGCTGAATTTGCTCTGATTGGCAGTTTAAACTGAACTACCAATCAGAGCGATTCTCCCCTCCAAATCTGATTGGATTTCTTGGAGGGGTGGGTGCGGGGGTGCCCTCCCCCTCCAAGTTAACCCCCCCATCCCTTCCCTGGCTGCAACCCACCCACCACCGGCATCAATCATGTCTGTGCCCCTTCCCGCATGCTAGCGCCAGCGCTGGTGCCGGCGCCGGTGTAGGCGCCGGTGCAGGCACTGGCGCGGTCTGGTGTCGGCACTGGCCAGCACGCGTCGGTGGGTGCCTAGTGCCCCTCAACACCCTTGGCCCCGGATGCCACCTCCATCCACGTCCCTCTCTCCCCCCCTCTCGTGTTATCTCACCCGTCTTCCGTCGTCCTCCGTGGTGCCGCAGCTCCTCGGTGTGGCGCTCCTCCTCTTCTCCCAGGCTCCTCCTTACCAGAGGATCTTGAGAGAGAGGTAAGTATGTATGTATGTGTGTGTGTATGTATATGTGTACGTGTTCATGGGTGGATGCATGGTGCGTGCATGGGCGCATGGGTGCTTGCATAGGCGCATGGGTGCGTGCATGGGCGCATGGGTGCAAAGATGGATGAGTGCATGGATGGATAGGCGCATGGGTGCGTGCATGGATGGATGGACGCATGGGTGCGTGGATGGATGGGCGCATGGGTGCGTTCATGGGCGCATGGGTGCGTGCATGGGAGCATGGGTGTGTGCATGGGCGCATGGGTGAAAAGATGTATGGGTGCGTGGATGGATAGGCGCATGGGTGCATGCATGGATGGATGAGCGCATGGGTGCGTGGATGGATGGGCGCATGGGTGCGTGCATGGATGCGTGGATGGGTGCATGTGTGGATGGATGGGCGCATGGGTGCAACAAGAGATCAAGTGTCTTCTTGTTGTAGTCTCTGGGGTCAGAGTCATGGTGCACGGTACGGCAGATCATTGCCATACAGTGCACCATGACTGACCCCAGTAACTACAACAAGAGGACACTTGATCCCTTGTTGTAGTCTCTGGGGTCACAGTCATGAAGTACTGTATGGCAATTATCTGCTGTACCGTGCTTCATGACTGTAACCCCAGAGACTACAACAAGGGATAAAGCGTCCTCTTGTTGTAGTCTCTGGGGTCAGCGTCATGGTGCACGGTACGGCAGATCATTGCCATACAGTGCACCATGACTGACCCCAGTGACTACAACAAGAGGACACTTGATCCCTTGTTGTAGTCTCTGGGGTCACAGTTAGGAAGTACGGTACGGCAGATAATTGCCATACAGTACTTCATGACTGTGACCCCAGAGACTACAACAAAGGATCAAGTGTCCTCTTGTTGTAGTCACTGGAGTCAGTCATAGTGCACTGTATGGCAATGATCTGCCGTACCGTGCACCATGACTCTGACCCCAGAAACTATAACAAGAGGACACTTGATCCCTTGCTGCAGTCTCTGGATGTAGCAGAGGTGATCGAGCGTCGTGGGACCTTCGTTGTGGACTACGTCGGAGGCGATCGAGCGTCGTGGGACCTTCATTGTGGACTACGTCGGATATTTATAATAAAGATGTAGTCCGAATTTTGTTTGTGTTTTTTTTTTTTCAAATAAAAAGATTTTTCTCTGTGTGTATTTTCTGACTATTTACCAGAGATTCCTAATGGCGGGTCTAACATTGGCCCTATATTATGAATCTCGGGCTTAGTGCCAGCTGCCAATAAAAAGCTGGCATTAACCCTTTTATTACCCAGTTTGCCACCTGCACCAGGGCAACTGGAAGAGTCTGGGTACAGCGCCAGAAAATGGCGCTTCAATGAATGCGCCATTATCTGAGGTGGCTGCGGCTGCAATTCGCAGCATGGGGGGCACAGAACACTTGGGCCTCTCCAAAGTGCTCACTATGCATCTAGATACGTTCCCTGGGGGGTATAGTTTCCAAAATGGGGTCACTTGTGGGGGAGCTCCAATGTTTAGGCACACAGGGGCTCACCAAACATGACATGGTGTCCGCTAACAATTTGAATGGAAATCAGCTCAAATTGTTAGCAGACACCATGTCGCATTTGGAGAGCCCCTGTGTGCCTTAACATTGGAGCTCCCCTACAAGTGACCCCATTTTGGAAACTGCAGCCCCCAGGGAACTTATCTAGATGGGTCGTGAGCATTTTTAACCCCCAGGAGCTTCACAAATTCATCCATAAAAATGAAAAAGTACTTTTATTTCCCCCCAAATTTTCTTTTTTCATTTTTACAGATTAATTTGTGAAGCACTGGAGCGTTCAAAATGCTCACCACCCATCTAGATAAGTTCCCTGGGGGGTCTAGTTTCCAAAATGGGGTCACTTGTAGGGGAGCTCCAATGTTTAGGCACACAGGGACACTCCAAACGCGACATGGTGTTCGCTAACAATTTGAATGGAAATCAGCTCAAATTGCTGGCTGACACCATGTCGCGTTTGGTGAGCTCCTGTGTGCCTAAACATTGGAGCTCCCCTACAAGTGATCACATTTTCGAAACTAGACCTTCACAGGGAACTTATCTATATGGATAGTGAGCATATTGAACCCCCAGGTGCTTCACAAATTAATGAAAAAAAAAATATTTTGTGGAAAAAAAGTACTTTTTCATATTTACGGATCAATTTGTGAAGCACCTGGGGGTTCAAAGTGCTCACTATGCATCTAGATACGTTCCCTGGGGGGTCTAGTTTCTAAAATGGGGTCACTTGTGGGGGAGCTCCAATGTTTAGGCACACAGGGGCTCTCCAAACGCGACATGTTGTCCACTAACAATTTGAATGGAAATCAGCTCAAATTGTTAGCGGACACCATGTTGCATTTGGACAGCCCCTGTGTGCCTAAACATTGGAGCTCCCCCACTAGTGACCCCATTTTGGAAACTATACCCCCCAGAGAACTTATCTGGATGGGTGATGAGCATTTTGAACCCCCAGGTGCTTTACAAATTGATTTGTGAAAATGAAAAAGTACTTTTTTCACAAAAATTTTCTTTTAGCTTAAATTTTTTCATTTTCACATGGGCAACAGGATAAAATTCATCGTAAAATTTGTTGGGCAATTTCTCCTGGGTACATCGATACCTCATATGCGGTCATAAACCACTGTTTGGGTGCACAGCAGGGCTCAGAAGAGAAGGAGCGCCATTTCACTTTTTGAATGTAAAATTAGCTCCAAAATTCAAATTTTGTTTCCACTTTGCTTTAGTTCCTGTGAAGCACCTGAAGGGTTAATAATCTTCTTGAATGTAGTTTTGAGTAGTTTGAGGGGTGCAGTTTTTGGAATGTTGTCACTTTTGGGTGTTTTCTGTCATGTACGCCCCTCAAAGGGACTTCAAATGTGATGTGGTCACAAAAAAAAATGGTTTTGTAAATTTTGGTTGAAAAATTGCTCATGAACTTTGAACCCTTATAACTTCCTAACAAATTTTTTTTTTTTTTTCCCAAATTGTGCTGATGTGAAGTAGACATGTGGGAAATATTATTTATTAACTATTTTGTGTCACATAACTCTCTGGTTTAGCAGAAAAAAAATTCAAAATTTGAAAATTGCTAAATTTTTTAAATTTTTGCCATATTTTTGATTTTTTCACAAATAAACGCAAAAATTATCGACCTAAATTTAATACTAAATCAAATAGCTGAAGAGGAGGAGGGGCACCAGAGCCGACCAGCTGCACGGCTGGACAATATAGGAGCGACCGGTGGTTGAACCAAGGGTGCCAGGACAAAAGGCAACATGCAGATAAATCTTGACAAAAGAGGAACGGCACTCACCGGTTCGTTTCTGTGCTTTATTAAGGCACGCTGTTCACACGGTGCAGGGAGGGAGAAGAGGCTGGGATGACGACGGCACCGTTTCGCGCTACATGACCGTTGAAGCGCATGTAGCGCGAAACGGTGCCGTCGTCATCCCAGTCTCTTCTCCCTCCCTGCACCGTGTGAACAGCGTGCCTTAATAAAGCACAGAATCGAACCGGTGAGTGCCGTTCCTCTTTTGTCAAGATTTAAATTTAATACAACATGCAGCCCAATATGTCACGAAAAAAACAATCTCAGAATCGCTAGGATCCGTTGAAGTGTTCCAAGTTATTACCTCATAAAGGGACACTGGTCAGAATTGTAAAAAATGGCCAGGTCAGGAAGGCCAAAATAGGCTGGGTCTTGAAGGGGTTAAGGGTATAATTATATCTCCATATTCTGCTGTAACTACAACCTATAAGAGGCTGCAGCTGCCCTGATATTACAGCGGCCACATATCAGAGAGGTCAGATTAGTTAGTGATCAGAGGTTTCTGCACTCCTTCATTGATTTTTCCTCATATATAATATATCATCGTCCACAATGTGTGGGGACACTTGTTACACACAGAATATATTCAGAGGCGCCGGTCACATAGATAGTCAGTGGCATTTTCAGTAATCACCTGGTCTATTCTCATTGAGGTTCGCTGCACTATATCAGTGATTTCTCCATCTATTTTAATCATCATCACTCCCTCCTGGTGTCCTTAAATATCCACATTTCCCCTTGCTCATTTCTCTTTCTCAGTGATTTCTCCATTTATTTTAAACCTTGCTCTTGAGATGAGTAATGGAGGATCCTTTGTCTTCTCATATTAATCCTTTCTTGTTTTTTTCCTCACATTGTTTCTCCAAATAGAACTTTCTTTGATTACTTGAAATATTTTGATCTGGAAAGTTGGTTACTTAAGACATTTGTAGTTGGTGAATCTTATCTCTTCACTATGTTTGGGAAATGTATTTTCCGGAAAATTTACAAAAATTACATTTGAACCTTGAAAAATAAATGCTGAAACTACAATCAGCGGGAATTCTAACAATCATCAGAAGGGGAGGAGCTAATTTAGATCCAGTAAACTGGCTGGGAAACTGGTCATCTCTGCAGTTCTCTCTCTGGTCCACCCATCATATATAAATAAAGAGGGAGCTGGTACAGCTCATCGCGTTCTGGGTTATTTTGTGAAGGATGTCTGGTCGGTATAGAGGAATTGGTCTCGGCAACAGCGGTACCAAGCGGAAGAAAAAGATGCATTGTGACAGCATTCCGGGCATCACCAAGCCTGCCATCCGCCGTCTGGCCCGCAGAGGCGGCATCGAGCGCATCTCTGGCCTCATCTATGGAGAATCTCTCGGAGTCTGGAAGTCTACTTGGTGAGAGACCTACGGATCGCGGTAATGGAAGCGTTGTCTAAGTTCAGGCGCATCCGCTGCAGTTGTTGTTGTTAAGATTATTTGTTTTCTCCTCAGTTCTGAGGACCCAAAGGTTCTTTTAAGAGCCGCCCACCTTTTCTGAGTGAGAGATTACACTTTTCTCCCCCCTGTGTAATGTGCTGAGGGCTCTGGTCAATTAGTTCTGTTCTCAGAGGAGAATGTCTGCGTGTGGAGCGGGAATCCTCAGAATCGGGATGGCCAAGAAGTTATAGATGGAGAAAACGCACTGTATCAGTGTCTGCAGATAGCCTGATACCCTGTGAGGAGACACTGGGATTTGCTGAACATCGCCTTAAAGTCAAAATTATACAGTGTTTGTCTGAATAATGTCTTATTTATTTCAGCCCTGTGTATTTAAATAATGAAGTAAACCTGGGTAATAACATATACTCCCTATGTAAACGTGCATTACATACACTGACTTGCCAAATCCTCAACGTTGACATTTTGTGATGACCACATTAAAGGAACTTAGTAATTCATATAACACAGGGGTTGATCTGTGCAGTATATACAAGCTGTTCTTCTTACAATGAGCAATCTATTCCAACTCATAGGTTACAGACTTTTTTTTATAGATGCATCTAAAGTTCTTATTACATGAAGGACAGGATGTGTAGGGAAAGACACAGCATAGTGCAAATTAGCACAAGATTCAGACCTCTAGACGATACAAATAACCGGATCTTACTCCCTGGACGGCAGGGCCGCAGTACTCTGTAGAGGGATCTTTCTTCTCCCCACCATTTGGGTTGTGATTGTAGAACTCATATTTGATTCAAAGTGGATTTACCAACTGGAAGTGCTACATCCCCATGTGATAGCGCCAGGTGAGGGTATTTATTCTGTTTTCTACATTATATTCAGCTGTGCTCTGTATGTGGAGGCTGCATTTCGTGTCGCTTCTCCCCAGTTTCTCACAATAGTGTCAGATAATTTAATAAATGTTTCAGTTACCATTCAGTGTCGCATCGTGAAGCCCATAGGCTTATAAGATAAGATCTTCCACTATTATGGATACGGGATATATTTAGTGATATATCTGTATTCCAGGAGAGGGAGGCGCAGTCAGTGGAGCCATCGCCTGTGTTACCCTTCTGGGCTCTCAGCAGCTCTAGCTCGTCCCCGCATCGTACAATCAGCTCCTGTACGATAGACATTGTAGTAAAGATCCCTGTGAAGGTGACAAGAGCCAGGAATAGGAGGACGAACTCCCGCTGCAGATTTATCTCCCCGGATACTCAATGATGTGCAGATCGGGAGGATGATGGCGATGATCCCGGGGTTTTAGGCACTAGTAGTTAATATAACAAAGGCTGATTTGTGTTTTGCGCTTGTAAGCCGCATTTTGTTGATTCTGTAGGCAATATAACCCTTTCCTGCGGATATCAGAACAATATTGTGTTATTACCTATGGTGCACTATAGCGATAAAAAAAAAATATATAAATACAGAACTTCATTTCTACATCCTATTAAGGCAGTTTTATTTCACATTTATTTTTGTTCTCACCATTGTTCAGCAGCAGTAAGAATTGTAGCCTTTCATATAGAACATGTGGTGGCTCTGAAAAGAGCCTTTGGGTTGTCAGGATGGAGCAGAACACAATTAACCTCCGAAGCCGTAGAGAGTGCGGCCCTGGCGCTTGAGCGCGTACACCACGTCCATAGCGGTGACTGTCTTCCTCTTGGCGTGCTCGGTGTAGGTGACAGCGTCACGGATCACGTTCTCCAGGAAGACTTTCAGGACTCCGCGAGTCTCTTCATAGATGAGGCCGGAGATGCGCTTGACGCCTCCTCTGCGAGCCAGACGGCGGATGGCAGGCTTGGTGATGCCCTGGATGTTATCACGGAGCACCTTCCTGTGCCTCTTGGCGCCGCCTTTCCCGAGACCTTTACCTCCTTTGCCGCGACCAGACATCTTCCAAGTAACTAGCAAATAATGATAAGTTACCCATGACTCATCCTTTTTATAGCGTGTTGCTGGACCAGAAAGAGAACTGGTTTACTGAATCTCGTGTAGTCCCACCCCTTATTCTGATTGGCTGAAGACAAAGACGTTAGAAAGTTTGAATTTGCCGCTCATGGTTCAGTTTCTGCTGATTTCCTTTCACCTATAAATATAATTTATGTAATAATTATTCCTGAGACGTTTCCCTGATTAATTCAACACATTAAATCCGCCAACCACAAATGTCTTATCTGTCCATCTTTCCAGATCAGAATATAGTAATGTCATCAATAAAAGTCTTGTTTGGAGAAACATTAGGAGAATCATAATAAAAATAAATGAGCCTACAAAACATCAGGCTCCAATCACCGATTTCAAGCGCAAAGGATTAAAAGGCGTGGATAAATCACTGAGAGAGTGCAGCGCGATTCCAGGAGAATTGAGATCACTGCTGGAAATGCCTCCGACCACCTGTGTGCCCGGCGCCTGACTACATCCTGTGTGTAACAAGTGATCTCAGGCATTGTGGATGATGATAGAATATATATGAAGAGAAATTACAGGGGGATGCAGAAATCTCTGATCACTAATCTGACTTCTCCCTGATGGATTGATTGAGCCTTGTATAAAGGAAGGCGGGACAGTGAGTGCAGCATTTTGTAGGTGGATATTCTCTATAAACTAAGATTCTATGCTCCATTTATATAGCAATAATATAATATCCGGATTCTCCCAGATCCTACAATGATCCAGGTAATACACCTGATGTCAGCCCTTGTGTAATGGGGGAAGTCACCGCGTTTCCTTTACAGAATTATAGCTGGTTGATGGCTCCTGTGGGGGCATTTTAAGGACGAGTTTCCCCCTTCATTGGCTGATCACAGATCTATTGATGATTGTGAAATTCCCACTCACTCCTTGTTCTGGATCCATCTGATATTACTGCTCCTCTGCTTTATAGCGGAGATCACATTGTGAGTGATCCGGTGTGGGGGCAGCTCTCCCCGCTGAGAATACAGCAGAGTCCGCTCCTCCGGCCCCAGAACACGGTGATCGTTCCTCTCCTGATCGGCCGGTGCAGGATGAACCACTATTATGGCTGATGCAGTGATGGGACCTGAGTTTTTGCAGCCTGAGCATTAGTTTTTCCTCGGCTCCATGACATGCATCCTTTCTCCTCATCATGGTAGATATCAAGGTAGAGTTAGGACCTGGGGAGAGTCTCGATTGCACATCAGACACCTCTGCGGCTACACATTTTTCTGATTTCTTTTTTAGAACATTTGGGGGAAAAAAATTACAAGCCTAATCGAAAAGCAAGAACCTCAACCAGGATCCTGTTTGATTTCAGCCGCTAATATCTCCCCATATATGTTGCATTAACCCTTTGGTCCCAAATTTCACCCGATCTTTCATGGCTTAATTATATTACACAGACTGTGATTAATGTTCAGCCCTGAACCGGCCTGTGAATTACAATCCACCTGTGATTATATTTGAAAACTTCATTCAGTATGAAAAAAATCTGATCTGGTGATATTTGGATAATTCTCCACCTCACAAAACCCTCGCTGTTCCATCTCTCCATTCCTGGTACCGTCACACGAGACAATTTGCTGGTTGCAGTGAAATCATGGACACATTGTTCCATTTATACACAGCAACAAAATAGAACAATGTGTCCATGATTTCACTACAACCAGCAAATTGCAAGCAGTATTGCCTCGTGTGACGGTACCTTTATGGAGATGGCGGGGCTCCCGGCCTGCAGTGAGGGGTTAATGCACCTGAACATCGCTTCTTATGGGAACATTCCGGCCAAGAAGATCTGATTGCCTGAACTTCCCGCTCATTGTGGTTTATGCAGCTACTGAACCACTTTTACTGGATATGGAGAAATATTGAAAATAATTTGAGCGGTGACCAACAGCTCCGACAAGTAAATCCTCGCACCAACCACTAAAAAAAAAAAAAAAAAAAAAAAATATATATATATATAAACAGTCTCTGGAAGATGAGGAGTCATCCCCAATCTAGGAAACAAAGGGTTAATGCAATCTTAGAAAAACATCGCAGCAGCAGAACATCGGGGAACAGCGGCCGAGCACGGAAAGTTAATAGCCCATCCCAAGGTAAAAAAAAAACTCATGTGTTATTATCCAGTAGTGAGGGGAATGTGGCGACAAATCACTTAATCCATCCGCTCCCCGGTCAGTCAGCAGAATAACCCAATTATCCACCTCAGTGTCTGAATATAAATCTCCCCCTAATCCAGGCTCCTCTCCCCTCCAGCCTCGTGTTCAGTGAATGGAGGCAGCGACTGGGGCTGCACCGCCTGATAACTAGATTAGTGCAGCCACAAATCTCCTGGAGACAAGAGGACAGAAGAAGCCACAGCTCTGATGTAGACGGGGTGGTGGCTCTTAGAAGAGCCTTTGGGGTGATGGTGGAGCAGGGCACTGCTCACTTGGCGCTGGTGTACTTGGTGACGGCCTTGGTCCCTCGGACACGGCGTGCTTGGCCAGCTCTCCGGGCAGCAGCAGGCGCACGGAGGTCTGGATCTCCCGGGAGGTGATTGTGGAGCGCTTGTTGTAATGAGCCAGGCGGGAGGCCTCCCCTGCGATGCGCTCGAAGATGTCATTGACGAAGGAGTTCATGATGGTCATGGCCTTGGAGGAGATGCCGGTGTCGGGGTGGACCTGCTTCAGCACCTTGTACACATAGATGGCATAGCTCTCCTTTCTAGTCTTTCTGCGTTTCTTCCCATCCTTCTTCGGAGTTTTAGTGATGGCTTTCTTGGAGCCCTTCTTAGGAGCAGGCGCAGACTTGGCTGGATCAGGCATGATGACAGCAGTTATATCTTCTCTGTACAGAGTAGAATAACCCTGCTGCTCCCAGAGCGGCCGTATTTATAGCCCGACCATGCTAATGAGCACTGCGCTCAGATCAATGCTCTATTGGCTGACAAAACGTTGTAGACACCGCCTACTGCAGCTCATTGGTGGCCACAAATCTCTTCCTAATTGGCTGACTCAGATCCATTTTGCTGACAGAAAGGGGGCGGAGCAATTGTTTAACAAAGGACACTACGACAGTGACCGAATCACAACACCCCATATAGCACGGTATACAGCACTATATGGCTAATGTTGTATACCCCATAGAGGGCTGTATATGGTGCTGTATACCATCATATACGGTAGTGATGGAAATGTTGCACTCAGCTCACCCTGTGCTGTATGTTCAGTCCACGGAATTCAATGCACTCCTTGCGGTGCACGGATCCCGGGAGCACAGAAGTGAATAGGAAATTCCAGCCACAGACCCAGGAGATTATACAAGTCCTGTCTCTATACTGTCTCCTGGATGTGTTGCTGGGATTTCCCATTCACCCCATATAGTGATGGATACGCTCCAGATAAAGCCTCATGTAATCCTGCAGCCAAACATTGCTGTATCCCCTGGATAAATTGATATGTCTTCCCACACTGTGCCGTATGTATGTGAGTGACAGGGACACATTCCAGTGTATTCTTCCTTCCTGATTCCTTAGTTCTCGTGTCCAGCTGAGCCCTCATGTATCCGCTCCCGGCGCTGTGCAGAGAAGGCGCCGTCACTCCATGCGGCTCGTATTCCTCAGCTTCACAGATACATCAGTGCACACAGTCCATACCCCGTCATGCTGGGGACACTGCAGCTAATACACCACTTCTGGCGGCAGCGACTGAGCGGGAAAGTCATAGCCACCAGCGGGTCTGTTATCAGCCAAAGCAGCAAGATCGGCCTGAAGCTCCGCCCCCAGGAGATAAAGGTTTCCTCCAGTTTAACTCTTTGGTGACAAGAGATTCTATTCTCTACTCTACTCGTATAGTTCTTCAGCTCCCTAAAGCACAGACTTCTCTCACCACAAACCCGCAGAGCTCAGATCACAGTCGGTGATATAAAGATCGTGCACTAAAAGGATTAATTTACCCAACATCCACCGGCCAGAGACTGAGCAGCGCCACAGATAATGGGCACAGGGGATCAGAGCACAATTACAGGCAGAGATCAGGAATCAGCTCATCTATAGAGGATTTGGTGGCTCTGAAAAGAGCCTTTGTGTTGTAATCGGGTCAGGACAGATCTAAGCCCTCTCCCCGCGGATCCGCGGCCAGCTGGATGTCCTTGGGCATGATGGTGACCCTCTTGGCGTGGATAGCGCACAGATTGGTGTCCTCAAACAGCCCCACCAGATAAGCCTCGCTGGCCTCCTGCAGGGCCATGACGGCCGAGCTCTGGAAGCGGAGATCGGTCTTGAAGTCCTGGGCGATTTCTCTGACCAGGCGCTGGAAGGGAAGCTTACGGATCAGCAGCTCGGTGGACTTCTGGTAACGGCGGATCTCACGGAGAGCGACTGTGCCTGGACGGTAGCGGTGAGGCTTCTTCACTCCGCCGGTGGCAGGAGCGCTCTTCCTGGCGGCCTTAGTGGCCAGCTGCTTGCGGGGAGCTTTCCCTCCGGTGGATTTACGGGCGGTCTGCTTAGTTCTGGCCATAGCTCTGGATAGAAGAGAACAGATGTGATGAGACCTATGGAGAGAGCAGGAGATTTATACTGCTGTGCTGCTCCTCATTGGTCCCTGTGACACACACACCCCCTACACTCCATTGGTCATTGTTCAAAGAGGTTTAGTATAACACTCAGTAATCCCGGCCTCCAATAGAGGAGTTGGCTCTTTGTAGTTCACCTCGTTTCCTGCAGAATTGATGCTGTATATACTGGGCTGTATAGCACCGCTCCTCCATCATCACATCTGTACACTCATTATAGGTCTCATATCAGAATGAACCCTAAACCAGACACATGATACAAAGGGTTACAGCGCCCTCATGTGGAGATTGATGAAATTCTTCATGTCGAACATTGGCCTCTTCCCGTCATCTTGTGGTTTAAGCCTTTTGGTTTTCACTCCCCATCTGTCGCA
>JARQOC010000011.1:188373233-188436165 GCA_033576535.1 Allobates femoralis
GCCATTTTGAGCACATTTCTCTGAAGATCTGAGCTAGAACAGGGTGAGGTAGATTCTGGAGCAGATCATAGGGATTGTCAGTGAGTGTAGGGAACTTCAAGATTCCTTATATTAACCCCAAACAGCTCTTGTGAGAGCTAGCAGGAGGACAGAGGAGTACTGTGTACAGTGACACTGTAGGCAGGCAGGGAAGCAGGGAGCTGCAGCCTTTACAGTGTTCACAGGAGCGACCTCATAGCTTCGCTTACTCACTCAGCTGTTCTAATAGCTGAAGTGAGAGGCTTAGCTGAGGTACTATTTACAATTTTTTGCCAGCTGATAGATTTTGGGTCCTAAAAACCCCTTCAGCGTTATTTTGTCTGTGGCAGAACAGTGCGTTGCTGCTCTCCTAGCTGCAAATAGCACGTACGCCACCTACTTCTGCGACTAATTGTGCGCACTTAATAATTTTTTTCAGGGAATAGTGTGCTGCTTCACTGCCAAGTGTTAGCACACACTTAACCCGCCAGTAAGTGACGCCTACAGCAACACCAAACTCCATCTCGGTGGCTGTGCGCACTTTCTAATTTTTTCAGGGAATAGTGTAGTGCTTCACTGTCAAGTGTTAGCACACACTTAACCCGCCAGTAAGTGACGCCTACAGCAACACCAAACTCCATCTCGGTGGCTGTGCGCACTTTCTAATTTTTTCAGGGAATAGTGTAGTGCTTCACTGTCAAGTGTTAGCACACACTTAACCCGCCAGTAAGTGACGCCTACAGCAACACCAAACTCCATCTCGGTGGCTGTGCGCACTTTCTAATTTTTTCAGGGAATAGTGTAGTGCTTCACTGTCAAGTGTTAGCACACACTTAACCCGCCAGTAAGTGACGCCTACAGCAACACCAAACTCCATCTCGGTGGCTGTGCGCACTTTCTAATTTTTTCAGGGAATAGTGTAGTGCTTCACTGTCAAGTGTTAGCACACACTTAACCCGCCAGTAAGTGACGCCTACAGCAACACCAAACTCCATCTCGGTGGCTGTGCGCACTTTCTAATTTTTTCAGGGAATAGTGTAGTGCTTCACTGTCAAGTGTTAGCACACACTTAACCCGCCAGTAAGTGACGCCTACAGCAACACCAAACTCCATCTCGGTGGCTGTGCGCACTTTCTAATTTTTTCAGGGAATAGTGTAGTGCTTCACTGTCAAGTGTTAGCACACACTTAACCCGCCAGTAAGTGACGCCTACAGCAACACCAAACTCCATCTCGGTGGCTGTGCGCACTTTCTAATTTTTTCAGGGAATAGTGTAGTGCTTCACTGTCAAGTGTTAGCACACACTTAACCCGCCAGTAAGTGACGCCTGCAGCAACACCAAACTCCATCTCGGTGGCTGTGCGCACTTTCTAATTTTTTCAGGGAATAGTGTAGTGCTTCACTGTCAAGTGTTAGCACACACTTAACCCGCCAGTAAGTGACGCCTACAGCAACACCAAACTCCATCTCGGTGGCTGTGCGCACTTTCTAATTTTTTCAGGGAATAGTGTAGTGCTTCACTGTCAAGTGTTAGCACACACTTAACCCGCCAGTAAGTGACGCCTACAGCAACACCAAACTCCATCTCGGTGGCTGTGCGCACTTTCTAATTTTTTCAGGGAATAGTGTAGTGCTTCACTGTCAAGTGTTAGCACACACTTAACCCGCCAGTAAGTGACGCCTGCAGCAACACCAAACTCCATCTCGGTGGCTGTGCGCACTTTCTAATTTTTTCAGGGAATAGTGTAGTGCTTCACTGTCAAGTGTTAGCACACACTTAACCCGCCAGTAAGTGACGCCTGCAGCAACACCAAACTCCATCTCGGTGGCTGTGCGCACTTTCTAATTTTTTCAGGGAATAGTGTAGTGCTTCACTGTCAAGTGTTAGCACACACTTAACCCGCCAGTAAGTGACGCCTACAGCAACACCAAACTCCATCTCGGTGGCTGTGCGCACTTTCTAATTTTTTCAGGGAATAGTGTAGTGCTTCACTGTCAAGTGTTAGCACACACTTAACCCGCCAGTAAGTGACGCCTACAGCAACACCAAACTCCATCTCGGTGGCTGTGCGCACTTTCTAATTTTTTCAGGGAATAGTGTAGTGCTTCACTGTCAAGTGTTAGCACACACTTAACCCGCCAGTAAGTGACGCCTACAGCAACACCAAACTCCATCTCGGTGGCTGTGCGCACTTTCTAATTTTTTCAGGGAATAGTGTAGTGCTTCACTGTCAAGTGTTAGCACACACTTAACCCGCCAGTAAGTGACGCCTACAGCAACACCAAACTCCATCTCGGTGGCTGTGCGCACTTTCTAATTTTTTCAGGGAATAGTGTAGTGCTTCACTGTCAAGTGTTAGCACACACTTAACCCGCCAGTAAGTGACGCCTACAGCAACACCAAACTCCATCTCGGTGGCTGTGCGCACTTTCTAATTTTTTCAGGGAATAGTGTAGTGCTTCACTGTCAAGTGTTAGCACACACTTAACCCGCCAGTAAGTGACGCCTACAGCAACACCAAACTCCATCTCGGTGGCTGTGCGCACTTTCTAATTTTTTCAGGGAATAGTGTAGTGCTTCACTGTCAAGTGTTAGCACACACTTAACCCGCCAGTAAGTGACGCCTACAGCAACACCAAACTCCATCTCGGTGGCTGTGCGCACTTTCTAATTTTTTCAGGGAATAGTGTAGTGCTTCACTGTCAAGTGTTAGCACACACTTAACCCGCCAGTAAGTGACGCCTGCAGCAACACCAAACTCCATCTCGGTGGCTGTGCATTTGTCAACAATGTCCCAAAAACACCAAATTCCCAAAAACCAGTCTGCTAAGGGACAGGGACGAGGTCGGGGCCCTAGCAGTCGTGAACAACAAGGCACTGGTAGAAGTAGACAGACAAGGATTGATCGATCCACCTTCCTGCTGTCTAAATTTCCCAGTACTCAACCGAAACGTGTCTTGAGGCCGGAAGATCAAGACCAAATAACATCTTGGATGGCTGACAAGACATCAACCACGGGTTCTGGCAGCACACAATCATCCTTTACACCATATTCAAGTGCCGCTACTGACAACGCGGGGTCATCTAATCCACAAAATCTTCCTATTTCCTCAAGCCATCGCCAGACGGAGGAAAATTTAGACCGCGAACTTGGGCATTCGGAAGATTTATTTGGTTCTTATCAGCCATTCAGACAACCGGACCTTTCTTTGTCACTGCCTGAACAGATACTTGAACCAGACGTACATTCCATCTATGGACAACGTTTGGATTCACCTCGTCCTGAAGAACGTCCCTTTCAACAAAGCCATAGGCCGTCTCAGGAGGTGGAGGATGATGATGATGATGAGACACACATCTCATCTGGCCAGCCTGACCAGTCACGTTATCCAGATGACTTTGAGGAGGAGGGGTGGATGATGAGACCACTGATCCAACCTGGACACTTGACATGCAGAGCCAACAGAGCAGCCAGGAGGAGGAAAGTGGTTATGTACCACCGCCTAAAGCACCCAGGCTTACTCCTTTATCCCGAATCCAAGCTGTGACAACAGTAGCCCAAATTGTGTCAACTGTTGCACAAACTGTACCAACTGTTGCCCCAACTTTAAGAACAGTTGGCCAAAATGTGTCTACAGTTTGTGTTGGCCAGACTCATCCTTCAGTTCCTACACCACAACCTAAAGGACGAACATCCATTGTCTGGAAATTTTTCAAAGATAGCCCATCAGTACCAAATGTGGTTATATGTAACATCTGCTATGCCAGGCTGAGCAGAGGCCAGGGCAAAGTAAACTTGAGCACCAGCAGTATGCGAAAACACATGACTCTTAAGCACCCTAGTCAGTGGTTGGCCCATCAGGGTTCGACAGCAGGGCCTTCTGACCTCAACACCGTTATGCCACTTCAGAATCGTCCTTCACCATCTACTGTTCATGCAGCAGCTCCTACTCATACGATCTCACCACAAGCTGCATTAGACCAGAGATATGACAGTAGTCAAGTGACTTGTGAGTCTGCGCCAATTGTCCAGTTGTCTGTTCCACAGCTGTATGAGAGGCAGCGGAAACACCCATCCACACACCCTTTTTCTCGACAAATGACAGCGCAAATTTCTAAGCTGTTAGCTGTAGAAATGCTGCCATTTAGGCTTGTTGATACTGAGGCTTTTAGGGAGTTGTTGGCTGTGGCAGCACCACGATACACTGTCCCCAGTCGCAATTTTTTTTCACGTACTGCCATACCCGCGCTACATCTGCACGTGGTTAACAACTTGAAGCGTGCACTGACAAATGCTGTGAGCGGAAAAGTTCACCTGACAACTGATACCTGGACAAGTACTTGTGGACAGGGCAGATACATATCCCTGACAGCTCACTGGATCAACCTTGTCGAGAGTGTCCCAAAGTGTAATAGTGGAATATCTGCGATCCTACCAACTCCACGAATAGCGGGCACAGCATCATTCCGGGTGTCCGCGGCCTCATATACTTCTACAACACAATGTGCGTCTTCAACTTCCTTGACCACTGCTGATTTGTCCGCCACATCACGTCAAAGTTGGGAGCTTTGCAGTACTGCATCAGCCAGGCGACAACAGGCTCTTCTTAAGCTCATCTGTCTAGGTGACACACCTCACACTGCAAACGAGCTGTGGAAAGGTGTTAAACAACAGACAGATGAGTGGCTGGCCCCACTGCAACTACAAGCAGGTCTTGTTGTCAGTGATAACGGACGAAACCTTGTTGCAGCAATAAAGCTCGGTAAACTTCAACACGTGCCTTGCATGGCTCACGTACTGAATCTTGTAGTTCAGAAATTCTTGAAAAATTACCCAGAGTTATCTGATCTACTAGAGAAGGTGCGTAGAAATTGCGGACATTTCCGACATTCATCAACGGCACTTGCAAGTCTATCTGCCCTTCAACAGCAATTTAATTTGCCCAAACACAGATTAATTTGCGACATGCCCACACGATGGAATTCTACATTCCATATGTTGGCTAGGTTCAATGAGCAGCAGAGGGCTATAGCGGAATATCAGCTGCAACATGCCCGTCACCCAGGAAGTAATACAAGACACATTGGTACGATGGAGTGGGTCTGGATCGCTGACCTTTGCGAGGTTCTAGAGAACTTCGATTACTGCACAAAACTGGTCAGCGGTGATGAGTCCATTATTAGTCTCACCATCCCCATGCTGTGTTTGCTTAAAGATTCTCTCCTGAATCTTAAAACAGAATCATTGAGGGCACAGCAGAGGGCTATGGATCCACATTTTAACATCCAGGATCAGAGCCAGCAAAGCCAATTTCAGCCGGCAACATTGGCTGCAGAACAAAACAGTGATGAGGAAGATGAAGACGATTTATTTCTCCATGGTACTGAGGTGCACCCTGATGGAACTCCCAACCCCAGTTTTATGTCGGTACAGCATGGGTGGGCTGAAGAGCAGGAGGCGGAGACCGATTTTGAGACCATGATGCCTATTGTTCATCAGTCAGGTGACACAGAAGACATGAGTCTTTGTAGCCTAGCACACATGTCTGACTTCATGTCTCAATGTCTGTCCCAGGATCCACGCGTCATTAACATCTATGACAGCGACCTCTACTGGTTGTCAACATTCCTTGACCCACGCTACAAAGACAAGTTTCCATCGCTGCTGTTGCAGTCACCAAGGGGCTTAACGATGGATTATTTCAAAAGTGTGGTGGTTGACAATTTAATGTCAATTTCACCATCTGACTCCGCTATACCACGAACAAGCAGCTCTTTGCCACAGCAGCCTTTGGTTCGAACACAAACTGCCACATTGTCAAGAAGAGGTGGTGGTAAGATGTCCACCAACTGGGCGATGTTTAACAGACCTTCCAATCTGCAACGGATTGTGCCTACGGTCCCCTTGTCTAGGAGACAAACATTGTCAAACATGTTGAACGAGTATGTGTGTGACACTACCAGCTTCTTAACCGACCCCTCTGTACCCTTTAATTACTGGGTTTCCAAGCTTCACGCTTGGACTGAGCTGTCTTTGTATGCCTTGGAGTTGCTGGCCTGCCCAGCTGCTAGTGTGACATCAGAGCGTGTTTTTAGTGCCGCTGGGGGAATTGTCACTGATAGAAGGTCACGGCTGACAACAGAAAATGCCGACAGACTCACTCTCATTAAGTTTAACAAGGACTGGATATCATCAAAGTTCTTAACCCCTTCAGACGACAGTACCCAAACCTAGAGGGACATTTTCAAATTTGTTACGTTTGGCTCAGTGCGGTTTAAACATTATGTCCTCTTCTGACACAAAGGATAAACAATGTCCCTCTGCTAAGAAGATTGGATAAATAATGTTCCTGCAACACTTGCTGCATGACAACAAAACTACACAATCAGTGTCAGTAATGTTACTTTAATAATGCATGCACTTGTGATGTTTTTTGACCGTTGAATTATGTCAAACAATCCAAAACAGTCTCTTGGCTGAATTTTTTAAGGCAACAAGCCTATGCCTGCATTGTGGGCATTTCTCAAACTGAAATAAAACATATAGTTTGGCTCAAGTGCCTTGCATAAATTTTAAAAATGTTGATCCCGCCCCTTGGGCTAATTTTTTGAGGCAACAAGCCTATACCTGCATCGAATACGTTGCTTGTACTATGCTCTCAGGACAAGCAAATAGTATGGGCCACGCGCCCTCCTCAACTTCAAAATAGAGTTGATCTCGCCCCTTGGGCTAATTTTTTGAGGCTACAAGCCTATACCTGCATCGAATACGTTGCTTGGACTATGCTCTCAGGACAAGCAAATAGTATGGGCCACGCGCCCTCCTCAACTTCAAAATAAAGTTGATCTCGCCCCTTGGGGTAATTTTTGGAGGCAACAAGCCTATACCTGCATCGAATACGTTGCTTGTACTATGCTCTCAGGACAAGGAAATAGTATGGGCCACGCGCCCTCCTCAACTTCAAAATAGAGTTGATCTCGCCCCTTGGGGTAATTTTTAGAGGCAACAAGCCTATACCTGCATCGAATACGTTGCTTGTACTATGCTCTCAGGACAAGCAAATAGTATGGGCCACGCGCCCTCCTCAACTTCAAAATAGAGTTGATCTCGCCCCTTGGGCTAATTTTTTGAGGCAACAAGCCTATACCTGCATCGAATACGTTGCTTGTACTATGCTCTCAGGACAAGCAAATAGTATGGGCCACGCGCCCTCCTCAACTTCAAAATAGAGTTGATCTCGCCCCTTGGGCTAATTTTTTGAGGCAACAAGCCTATACCTGCATCGAATACGTTGCTTGTACTATGCTCTCAGGACAAGCAAATAGTATGGGCCACGCGCCCTCCTCAACTTCAAAATAAAGTTGATCTCGCCCCTTGGGCTAATTTTTAGAGGCAACAAGCCTATACCTGCATCGAATACGTTGCTTGTACTATGCTCTCAGGACAAGCAAATAGTATGGGCCACGCGCCCTCCTCAACTTCAAAATAGAGTTGATCTCGCCCCTTGGGCTAATTTTTTGAGGCTACAAGCCTATACCTGCATCGAATACGTTGCTTGGACTATGCTCTCAGGACAAGCAAATAGTATGGGCCACGCGCCCTCCTCAACTTCAAAATAGAGTTGATCTCGCCCCTTGGGCTAATTTTTTGTGGCAACAGGCCTATGCCTGCATCGAAAACGTGGCTTGTACTAAGATCCTGCTGGAGCATGGCGAAGGGTCCCACTGTACGCTACGGAGATAACGCGTAGACGCGCTCTGTTGCAAGTAGACGTCCCAGCCTATCGCATCTATGTTCCCAGTGTTGTTGCCATACCGAGTCATTAAGTAACCCCCCCACAAACACAGGCACTATTTATTTGTCAGCAACATTTGTATGTGCAGTCATGATTTTCCACATAATAACCAAGGTGCCTTCATGCGCTATGCGGGCCGTAAAGTACTTGCTAATGATGATGACTTTAAGCCCACCCACAAAAAAAACCTACACATCCATTCCCTGAAAAAAGACAGACACAAAGCAGTTTTTGTCAACTGGGTATTATTTCGCCATAATGGCAAAGATGTCAGATTTTTTTTTTTTTTTTTTTTTTGGGGTTTAAACTTTGTAAAAACAAATAATAACATAACAAACAAATTGTGCAATGCACAGGAACAAAAAATAAACAAAAAAAAAAAAAGGGGTCTACAGCTGGTGGTAGGTTGCCGCATCCTCCAGCCTTGGCTGTAACGTGGCACCATCACCCTGCTCGTTGAGTAGGTCCAGGGCCCCATGCAGTACCTCACCCAGTGGTTGGAAGCCTGTAGGCTGGGGCATCTGGGCCGGTTGGCCTTGGCTTGGTAGGCCCCTGATTCTGGGACACCACCTCTGGGTCGCAACATACCTGTCCCGGGGTGTGGCCCTGTCCAGGATGTTTGATCTGCTGAGCCGCCACTCCTCCAAAAAATCAAACACCTGCCCAGGATGGTTTGGGGGCCTACACGCATCGAGGACAATGTGTATTGCTGACCATGCCCGCAGTCGTCTCTCGAATGGAATGTCATCCAAGAACGGTATGAGACTGCGGGCAAAGTCAGCACTACACTGTCCTCTGCGGTCTTGTGGTGCCCCCGGGATCAGAGCAGGGCTGCTGGGGTTCCAGTGACTCCCCACACTGCTGCTGGCAGTCGGCACTGGAGGGCGCTGGTGTGGCCCTTCATCCTCCTCTTCTTGTCTCTGCGGCCCCAAAGGTGGTGGTGGTGGTGGCGGCGGTGGTGGTGGTGGTGGTGGCGTTGGTGGTGGCGGCGGTGGTGGTGGTGGTGGCGGTGGTGGCGGTGGTGGTGGTGGTGCTACTCCCTCCTCCTCATCTGGGGGGGGTTGAGGGGCCTCCCTCCCCTCCTCAGGAAGCTGTGGTGGCGGGTTCCAACGCCGCCTCCGAAAGTGAGCAGCTCTGTGGGTAAATATAAAAAACATTTGGAGAATGGGTTGACTTTGGAAACAAAACCATAGGCCAAACATAACATGTGCACGCTTTTTTGACTCAGTGTATCTGTGTATTCTGTGTCTTTTCATTGTTGCCCTTAAGATGGAATTGCAGCAAATAAATTAATGACATTTTTGGCTCATGCCTCAAACTATATTGTATGTGTGGGTACTGTTGCTCCACGATTTTTTGCCATTACATTACAAATTTTAAAATTAGTCTGCACTATTACACTGTGCCCTGACTTAGGCAGGACAGCTATGTAGTCACTTGAAGACATATTAGTGGCCACAACTATTGTTTTGACTTTTTGTGGAAACTTTATGTGGACAAAGCTATAGCCTGACACTGTGAGGCAAACACATTATTCAGGGTTGTTTGCCATCAGATGGACACAAAAACATACAGTGTGGACGGCCTTGGTCTCAATGCACATAACCCAGATCTATAGGGCAGGTGAGCAAGACAGGAAATGGAGTCCTGCAGCATAGGTGACACATGAGCATTTGGCGTTAGTGGCCTACACTCCTTGTTGCTGCCATGTATGCTAATCAGGAATGTCTTGGTAAATAAAACACACCAAACAGATGGCTTGGGATTTGAAACGACTGTAATGGACATAGAGTATGGGGTTGTCTTTGAGCAGCAGGTCACACATTGTTGGTGCCAAACAAGGTGGTATGCACAGATGGACAGTTTTAGTTATTCCAACGGGGCCGAACAAAAAAACGGGAACAGCAAGGACAAACCTCGGGTTTCCTAAAGGACCTTGGACATAAAAGGCTGTTGCACTTAAAATATGGCCCTCTTTAGTTTGATTTAATACAGCATTAATACGCTATCTTTTCCGGAGGATTCGTAATGTGGCCATGAGTTAACGACAAAAAAAGTAAAATTCACATGTGGGCCCTAATATCTACACCATCACCTTGCAGCCCCAAATAAACCCATGGGAAAACTGAACCACACATATTTGTAGTGATACAGGGTATGTTCTGAAATGTGTGTGAATGTGTCAGCAATCTGGGATGGTGTACAAACAGTTTAGTGCAAAAGGGGTATATCCTTGCAACGTTATTTTGCTGAAAAAAACACCCACAACTAAATGTGTAGGGATGTATGTGGCCCTTATGCAAGTCGAGGCCATTAGGAACTGATACAACTGAGGCTTATGACAGGCAAACCAGACAGGGCCACACACTTAGAGGCCATTGGAGGGAAGAACATGGCTTTGTTCCACAAACATGCCAACAATAATAGCTAATTGTGAGGTCACGGAACATTGTGTCTGACCACCCTGCAGAACATTGCTTATTTGTCCAAACGTCACAATGTGACTATAAATGTGTATGTCCTGGATCATTGCCAAAGGTAATAGAATTGTGTTGCACCATGGCAGAAACAAACCCCTGTGTGGGTATGTAAACCAGCACACTCATTATAGAGCTTCATACGTACATTGTGTGCCCTCGTGGACAGGGTCCTCTCCTCTTGTACCTGTATGACCTGATTGTCTTCATGTACTGTTTTTTGTCGTTAACCCTTATCCTCATGTAAAGTGCCATGGAACCTAATGGCGCTATATTAAAAAATAATAATAACAATAATAGTAAACAACAGTGCGGCAGACACATACCTTGGCATACGGGCCACCGGTTCCAGAAATGACAGCCGTTCATAGTGGCAATATATGATCCCGTGACCAGCTTCCGGGCCCCCCTCCATGATCCTCCGGTGTTGCCGCTTAAATTGGTCGCGGCAGCTCCTCCAGCGCTTCATAATGTGGTCAACTGTGAAATGATTTCAAACCGGGTTTAGACCTCTTTAACATTTGAAACACTAAAAGTATGTGTACAAATCAACAATAACATTTTAATGATGTTGTGTGTGAAATGTGTATACAAGGCACATGGAAACGACAGTGTGGAACATCATCAACAGCATTACGGACATTGAGCTCACGTGGCCACAATCACAAATGGGGCAGGGCACATGTCAACGCATAGAGAATGTAATAGTGCGGGCACCAGACTCCGCTCATTAGTGGTATTTATATACACCCAACCCCCTGGCCTTCAGAGCCAGGAGGAACAGCCCTTAAACTAAGTGTACTATTGTGAACCCATCCAAATATAGGCAACCATGCAACGGCGCATTATAACACATTGAGGGCCCTGTATACCCTACTATGGGGGCCCTGTATGCCCACGGGGCCCTGTATACCCACTGCTGGGGTCTTGTATACCCACGGGGGGGCTGTAGACCCTACTATGAGGGCCCTGTATAACCACTGGGGGCCATGTATACCCAGTCTTGGGGGACCTGTGTACCCACGGGGGGGCTGTATACCCTAATATCGGTGGCATATATACACACTGGGGGGCCCTGTATACTCTGCAGGTGGAGCTGTATACTCTGCTGGGGGGATGTCTAACAGTGATAGCCGCTGTATACAAGAATGGCGGTCAATATGGTTTCCCACTTTTTTGGGGCTAAAGTAGGGGGTCGGCTTATACACGGGTCGGCTTATACACGACTATATACGGTAAATGCAATATAACGTGTGAACACATTTAACTCACCCATATTGGTCTGCACATCATGGCCACAACGATGAAACGTTGGGAAAACGCCCTGTGCGATCTCCCTCCAGGCCGTAGTCCGCTGGACATTATCCCCATATGCAGGGTCAGTGGGCAGCCAAAGCAGGGCCGAGCCTCCACCAGAGCAATTAATTGCAGGGTGTCGACAGGAGCCATGCTTCCTCGCTGTGACTTTCTGCGCGTCCAGCCAGGAAGCTCGAGTCGGCTTATTTCCTGTTTGCACAAAGCATGGGGTTTGCTGCAGAAAGTCGCTTGCCTCGCCTCCAACACATGCGACTTTGGCCTCGGAGACAGCAGCAAAATACAGTTGCCAGTGGGGCTTCCGACACGGCAATGCGAGCGCTTTCCGACACACATATGCGATTTTTAAATCACACATTACTCGCTATTATTCGCTTCCCCATTCATTAACATTGGACTCGCTAGACTCGCTACGAGTAGCGAGTCCCGGGCTCGGACTCGGTAGAGTCAAGCGAGTCCGAGTAATGTAGGATTCGCCCATCACTAGTTATAGCTAACAATTTGAGCTGATTTTTATTCAAATTGTTAGCGGACACCATGTCGCGTTTGGAGAGCCCCTGTGTGCCTAAACATTAGAGCTCCCCCACAAGTGACCCTATTTTGGAAACTAGACCCCCCAGGGAACATATCTAGATGAGTAGTGAGCATATTGAACCCCCAGGTGCTTTACAAATTGATCTGTGAAAATTAAATAGTACTTTTTTTTCACAAAAATTTTCTTTTAGCCTAAATTTTTTCGTTTTCACATGGCAACAGCATAAAATTCATCCTAAAATTTGTTGGGCAATTTCTCCTGAGTACACCGATACCTCATATGTGGTCATAAACCACTGTTTGGGCGCACGGCAGGGGTCAGAAGGGAAGGAGCGCAATTTCACTTTTTGAATGTAAAATTAGCTCCAAAATTCAAATTGCGCTCCTTCCCTTCTGAGCCCTGCCGTGCGCCCAAACAGTGGTTTATGACCACATATGAGGTATCGATGTACTCGGGAGAATTTGCTCAACACATTTTAAGATCCATTTTATCCTGTTGCCCATGTGAAAATGAAAGAATTGAGGCTAAAAGAACATTTTTGATAAAAAAATTAAAATATCCATTTTTTGTTTCCACTTTGCTTTAGTTCCTGTGAAGCACCTGAAGGGTTAATAATCTTCTTGAATGTAGTTATGAGTAGCTTGAGGGGTGCAGTTTTTGGAATGGTGTCACTTTTGGGTGTTTTCTGTCATGTTCACCCTTCAAAGGGACTTCAAATGTGATGTGGTCACTAAAAAAAATGGTTTTGTAAATTTTGGTTGAAAAATGAAAAATTGCTCATGAACTTTGAACCCTTATAACGTCCTAACAAAAAATTTTTTTTTTCCAAAATTGTGCTGATGTGAAGTAGACATGTGGGAAATATTATTTAATAATTTTTTTCTGTCACATATCTCTCTTGTTTATCAGAAAAAAAAATAAAAATTGTGAAAATTGTGAAATTTTCAAAATGTTTGCCATATTTTTGATTTTTTCACAAATAAACGCAAAAATTATCGACTTAAATTTAATACTAACATGAAGCCCAATATGTCACGAAAAAACAATCTCAGAATCGCTAGGATCAGTAGAAGCATTCCCGAGTTATAACCTCATAAAGGGACACTGGTCAGAATTGCAAAAAAGGCCAAGGTCTTTAGGGTCAAAATAGGCTGGGTCCTGAAGGGGTTAATACTAGTGGTATTCTATTTTTGTTCTCCTTTTTCTTAGTAGGATTTTTTGCTTTTTCCAATTCCCTATTTAGGACACTATCCGGGTACTTTCTTTCTTTAAATTTCTGCAGTAAGGTCTCTATGGTTTCCTGTCTCCTACTCTCTTCACTTACTATTTTGTTGACCCTCTTGATCTGACCTTGAGGTACTGCATTTTTCATTTCCTTTGGGTGTCCACTGTCATAATGCAGTAGTTTGTTTTTGTCTGTGGGTTTTACATGCAATCTGGTTTCTATTTTGCTGTCTTGTAACACCACCTTCACATCTAAAAATTCAATCTCCGTATCTGAACTTACTATCGTAAATTTTATGGTCCTGTCAATCTCATTCATGAATTTAAAAAAGGCCTCCAATTCTTCATCGGTGCCCTTCCATATCAGGAATATGTATCCCACCACTTCTCCCATGTGGAGAAGTGATGGAGATACATAGACGATATATTTCACTTTCCTCTAAACCCCACCACCCCTTGCCCGCCTGGAGTCCCGAGCTCCGGGTTGGGTGCTGTGCTCTAGTGGGTGTATGTGTGCTGTGAAGATGTTTAGTGCACAAACTGTCTATCTTTCTGCCTGGCTGCAGTTTCCTATGTGGCCACCCAGATCGCAGGAGCGCCACAATGACACTGACACTAGGGGTAGAGGATAATGACACTGACACTGGGGTATAGGATAATGACACTGGGGTACAGGATAATGACCCTGACACTGGGGTACAGGATAATGACACTGGGGGTGCAGGATAATGACACTAACACTGGGGGTACAGGATAATAACACTGACACTGGGGTATAGGATATTGACACTGGGGGTACAGGATAAGAACACTGAAACTTTGGGATATGCAATAATTACATTGACACTAAGTCTGATATCATGGGTCAGTTGGGTGCTGAGGGAAATCAGAACATGGGGAAGCTAGGTGCAAGAAAAGGTGAATAGCAAAGCAGGGGATGAGAAAGAGCTTGTTTCCCTCAACACCACACCTTTCCCATCCTTTTCTCTGCTATACACCTTTTGCTCTTCACCCATCTTTCCCATGCTCTTCTATCCCTCTTTCCTCAGCACCCAGCTTTCCCATGCTCTTCTATCCTCTTTCCTCATCACCCAGCTTTCCCATGCTCTTCTATCCTATTTCCTCAAGTACTCATTTTTCCCAAGATCTTCTATCCCTCCCTCTCTCTCTCTCTCTCTCTCTCTCTCTCTCTCTCTCTCTCTCTCTCTCTCTCATCACCCAGCTTTCCCATGTTTGTCTATCCCTCTTTGCTCAGCACACAGCTTTCCCATGATATCAGAACATGGAAAAGCTGGGTGCTGATGGGAATCAGAACATGAGAAAGCTGGGTGCTGAGAAAAGAGGATAGGAGAGCAAAGGAAAGCTGGGTGCTGAGAGAAAGAGGGATAGAAGAGCATCAGAAAGCTGGGTGCTGAGGATAGAAGAGCATGTGAAAGCTGGATGCTGTCGGAAAGAGGATAGGAGAGCATGGGAAAGCTGGGTGCTGAGAGAAAGAGGAATAGAAAGAAGAGCATTGGAAAGATGGGTGCTGAAGAAAGAGGATAGAAGAGCATGGGAAAGCTGGGTGATGAGGAAAGAGAGATAGAAGAGCATGGGAAAGCTACATGCTTAGGAAACAGGATAGAAGAGCATGGGAAAGCTGGGTGCTGAGGAAAAGAAGAGCATGGGAAAGCTGGGTGCTGAAGAAAAGCGGGATAGAAGAGCATGGGAAAGCTTGGTGCTCAGATAAAGAAGAAAGTGGGAAAGTTGGGTGATGAGGAAAGAGGGATAGAAAAGCAGGAGGAAGCTGTATATTTAGGAAAGAGGATAGAAGAGCATGGGGAAGCTGGGTGCTGAGGAAAAGAGGATAGAAGAGTGTGGGAAAGCTGGGTGCTGAAGAAAAGAGGTATAGAAGAGCATAGGAAAGCTGGGTGTTGAGGAAAGAGAGATAGAAGAGCATGAGAAAGTTAAGTGCTGAGAGGTATCAGAACATGGGAAAGCTACGTGCTGAGGAAACAGGATAGAATAACATGGGAAATCTGTGTGCTGAGGAAAGAGAATAGAAGAGCATGAGAAAGATGGGTGCTGAGAGAAAGAGGGATAGAAGAACAAAGGAAAGCTGTGGGAAAGAGGATAGAAGAGCATGGGAAAGCTGGGTGCTGATGGGAAGAGCTCCTTCCCCTCAGAAGGCAGCTTTCTCATTCTCCACTCTGCTGCTATCACTCTCTTCCCATTGCAATATGGTGGACATGTTACTTACAGCACAGCCAGCAGTTCAGACATAGCGTAACTTGGGCGTATTCACGCTTTTACGCGGCACTTTGGAACGCTCGCGTAAAAGCAGTGCCAACGAAAGCTGGATACGTCTTCCACCAAAAGCTATGGTGTTTAGCCACGTATTTTTGTTTGATCGCTTTCACTGCAAAAGCATGCTCACATAAAAATTGCAATGGCAATTATTTACGCTTTTTTCGGCACACCCTTCCCATAGGCTACATGTTAAAATTGCCTCGGGAATAGCTCGGCATTGGCATGCAGTCCGCTTTCTTGCGCATAAACACAAAAAAAGCGGCACTGCACAATATGTGGTCAAATATGCCGTGGCTGGATGCTGCCTAATAGCCCCAGCCCTCCTCTCACAAGCAGTTCCCCCCCCCCCCCCCCGGGGCGAGTACAGGGTGGGGAAATTGAGATGTAAACACCCCCCCCCCCCCACCTATACGCACGCATACACAAGCACACACATTTACACACACATACAGAAAAACGTGCTCTATCTTAACCTCCTGAAATGTCTTCATTCTTGTGGTCTCCTCCTCTCCCCTCTGTTTTCTCACCCATGTGCTGCTCTCTGGGACGTGCACAGTGTTCTCCTTCCTAGAGCCTGCTTGACGGAGGTTGACAGCAGAGGAACAGCACCTCAGGTCTCTGCTGCCGGCTTATGAATAATCATAGGCCACACAGTTTGGAAGCTGGGAGGAAGAACACACCCACTGGGAGGGGAGGAAGACTGCAGAGCGACAAAAGCTACTCCGGCACAATGTGTTGGATGCTTCTCAGTGCAGTGCGGGACATTTAATCTCCCAGGCGGGACAACGGGACTGATCCTCAAAATCGGGACAGTCCTACTGGATGCAGGACGGTTGGGAGGTATGCATTGAGCACTGCAAGAACTATGCTAGTAGTCCTAGCTTCATCATTGTTTGGCCCTTGAGGCCTGCTTACTTCATCAACCATGATACAGCTCCTTGGGTTAATTTCCCACACAACACACAACAAACACACCAAAAGAAATGTCTCACCATTTCAAAAAACCATGCCCAGTTTCAACCAAATTGGCATCAATTCACCCAGAATAAAAAGCGTAATTCAACAAAATACCTCTGTTAGCATTCTGAAAATACTGCTGACATACGCAGCACACCACTCGGTTGCTGGAACGCGCACAGACAAAACTGTGTATGTGTACTGCAAAACCACTGTCAATTCCCCTGTGTTACCTGCTTCCCAATATGTTGTCTAGGAAGCAGGCCCTGATGCCACCTGCACACAACCTGCAGTTGTACATACACAACACACATTTAGCATTGGACATTGGATGTATATCATATATATTGGCACCCCAAGGTCCAGTTGCCACAGATACACCTGGAGCAGAGAAGGATCTCCACATCAGGTAATCCTGCACAGAACACCTTCTGTCGGGACCCACCGTAGCCGGGCTGCACAGGGCAGGCGTTTGTCTTCCTCCTGTCACGGAACCGCGCCTGCAGCTGTGGGTACCGATGTGGTCCAGATTCAAAAGTGTTGGCTGAACAAATTTAAAAGGTTGTTTCAAGTCGTGACGCCACCTGTGAGTATTCCGGTGATGTCCACCGGCGCTGCTTGGCCCTCCGGGGGATGGAATGCAGCAAGATGGGACGATCCCCACAGGATGAGCAGGAGTCCCCGGAGCCAGGAGCTGCACAAGATGTTGTGAGGCAGCTGCGGTTACCTTCCACTTGCGGAGACGGACAGTTCTAAGAAAGGCACGGACACTGATAGTCTCTGTATAGGGTACTTTACTGTAACCAGCAGGTGATACATGGCATACAGTTGACGGGTAACGGACCGGGTGGACTCAGCAATGACCAGTGTTTCTCAGAGCTCCGCGGTATTCCTCCATTCTAAGCTAGTTTGTGTTGCGGTTGTCACCTTGGGGTGCCAGATCGGGTACAAGGAAGCTTCTTCAATTTCCCTACTGGTGAATTCTGACCGGTGTTTGTGGGGAGCTTTGGGTCCTTTTGGTGGGTACTCCGCTGGCAAGACAACTCTGTGTGCGGCGGTGGTGGGGTGCTCCTGGAGAGCGGTCCTCCACTCCTGGTTTGCATGGCAGTGATAAACAACTCCCAGCTTCGGAACCAGTAATCCGGTTGTAGATGGGCACGGGTAGATGGTGACCCATATGTGGTTGCCCAGAGTCCGGTGGCACCTAACCGGGGTGATGGCCAGGGGGCTGCACAGAACTGTGCAGGCCCCCTCTCCTACGTTGTTCCTTCTCTAGCAGAAACTTGTGTGTCCTGCACTAACTTCTCCACTATACACTACCTCTACACTCCGCCCACCAGGACCTTATTGGCCCTCTATGCTGATGTGTATGTAGGGTATGGAGCTCTGAGTTTTAACAATGTCATTGCTTAGTCAGAGAATATTGCTGCTACAGTCTTGGCTGCAATACACTCTTGTGACGCACTCGTTGCGGGGCGCCACACTTCCACTCCAGACCAGAAGGGGGAGCTCTACAAACTGAGTTTAGGTGAGGTCCCCAACAAATTCAGGCCTGGGGGAGGAGCCAGGCAATGTAGTTCCAGGGAGGACTGTGAAGATGTCCTGGTGACGGAGCTGCGCTAAGCCTGTACCAGTGAGAGTGACTAGCCAGCGTGAGGGACTCTAGAGCCAGGGTCGGAGGCAAGGAGGAGTAATGAGGGAGAGTGGAGCCATACTGGTTCGCCCCAGAGAAACCGTGCAAAACTCCGGACACTGACGTCCGAGACTGTAAGGGATCTAACTGCCCAGCAGTAAAGACCGGAGGCCAGGGAGACCTCAGATCTCATGGCCACAGCAGCACTTGAAGGCACAGCCACTTAGCAGAGCCAGAGACCGCAGAGGATACAGTGGTGCCCAGCAAATGGGCTCCCACTGCCTGCCATACAAGTGAAGACATCAGAAGAGGGACTGGGCCTAGCTCCAGGCAGCCTAGGACCAAAACAGACAGTGCTGCAGGGAGGTTTCATAACTCGCCGGGAATGGAGATCCCGAGATGCTACCAGACCAACCGGGCTTTTAACATCAGTGACGGTACCGTGGACTATACCTGCCACATCAGTAAAGGTACGGAAAAAAAACCTCTGTGTGTGTGACTGTTATTGCAGCCACTGATCCTGCTTCCTCCATAGACTGTCCTGAAACTCTTATGGTACCTTTACATGCGGCAACTTTTCTAGGAATTTCACTGGCAACTTACTGGTTGCAGTGAAATCATGGAGACATTGTTCCATTTATACACAGCAACAAGATAGAACAATGTTTCCATGATTTCACTGCAACCAGTAAACTGCCAGTGAAATTCCTAGAAATGTTGCCGCGTGTAAAGGTACCCTTATGGTACATTTACACGCGGCCACAGGAAGGTAGGAACAGGCAGGCATCGGACACAATTGTGCCTGTTGCCTTGAAAAGACCACGATGTGGCTGAGTGTAATTCAGGACTTTCCTTCCTTCAGGGAAGACACAGGAAGGAAAGTTCTGAATTACACGCAGTGAAATCATGGAGACATTGTTCCATTTGTACACAGCAACAAGATAGAACCATGTCTCCATGATTTCACTGCAACCAATAAGTTGCCAGTGAAATTCCTAGAAAACTTGCTGCGTGTGGAGGCCACGTTACACACACAGATATATTGGTCACAGATCTCTGGTTGCAGTGAAATCATGGACACATTGTTCCATTATACACAGCCACAAAATGGAGCAATGTGTCCATGATTTCACTGCGTGACCAATATATCTGTGTGTGTAACGTGGCCTTAAAGGTACCCTTAAGGTACCGTCACACACGGCAATTTTGCTAGCAATTTCACAGGCAATTTGTTGGTTGCAGTGAAATCATGGACAGATTGTTACATTTGTACACGGCAGCAAAATTGAGCAATGTGTCCATGATTTCACTGCAACCAGCAAATTGCCAATGAAATTGCTAGCAAAATTGCCACGTGTGACGGTACCTTTAGCTTCAACAACTGCCCCTGGGATCCCACTCCACCTGCAGGGAGCGTAACCATCTGGCTGCCCTACTATCACCCCGAAGATCTGACCCGCAGCACTGGTAACCATACTGGAACAGTAGGTGGTGTAATAAACTATTTTTATTATTTTTACTGACTCTTTTCAGTGACCACCAGAGCTACAGGACCGGGCGCAGGCCCCAGTGACATCCCCCATGAATCAACACCCGGAATCGGGTATCCCCCACAGCCCTGGGGTGGGTGATTTACATTAATTTTATTAATTTATACTATTGAGCAAGCTCTTAAGCTGTTGACCAAAGCACTGGTGGACATGCACAGGGGCCTTTTTCAGTCTAAGAATAGTATAAGAACAGTATATGGGCCCTTTGCAGCCAAACTTTCATAAAAATGCACAAATCCCACCTGCTTTGGAGGTAGAAATTGGCCCCTTACCACTCGGGCCTCAGCATGGCTGCACAGGCTGCACCAACAATAATTTGTCCATCCCTGGACCAAAGTTATAAAGAGGTATCTCCACACTCTGGAAGACATATCCTGTGTTAAACAATGGGTACTGTGTAATGCTTAATTTCCCCAGCGGAAACGCTGTTGCAAATACATCTATTGATGAACAGAGCCACAGGACAAGTGTGTGTGGCGCCCCACTGGTCGGGATGCCACGTAAGGGTACTGCACCCATAAAAGAGAGTGTGGTACTCCTGTGACTAGGGGATTGGGATGTCACATAAGGGACCCTCATTACACCCATCCACACACCTTAGAGCAGGGGACTTGGGTGGACCTGTTGCCAGGGAGACCCAGTCCTGGTGGGAGGAGCTAGGTGGGTTAGTGGGAGAGCGGGAAGAGAGTTAGTGAGAAGTCGAATGGAGTTATACAACTATGAGCAAATACAGCACTTTATGGTGGTATATAGGACTGTATACTACACCCACTGTGCTAACCTAGTATAACAGAGGATTTTGTGATTGCAGATTATATGATATGTAACACTATCTTGAGGTAATCAGCAGTATATGGAGGTGCACAGCACTACATGGAGGATTATAGCACTATATATATGGAGTTACACAGCACTATGCGGAGGTAGGCAGCAGTATAAGGAGGTGGACAGTCCTATATATAGCCCTCTATGGTTATGCAACATATGTCACCATATAGTGCTGTATACCGTCCTATATGGGGTGATTGGTTGCTGTGATATATTCACACTCGTAGTGTTCTTTGTTAATCAGTTGCCCCTCCCCCTCTTGTCATCAGATAGATGTGAATCAGCCAATAGGGAAGAGATTTGTGGAAACCAATGAGCTGTAGTGGGCGGTGTCTATACGTTTAGTCACATGACTTTCCCAACCAATAGATTAGTGATCTGACAGCAGTGCTCATTAGCATGGTCGGTCTATAAATGCGGCCACTTTGAGAGCGTTGATCTCTTTCTGTGCATCATGGCTGATCCTAAGTCTGCGCCTGCTGCTAAGAAGGGCTCCAAGAAAGCCGTCACTAAGACTCCGAAGAAGGATGGCAAGAAACGCAGGAAGGCCAGGAAGGAGAGCTATGCCATCTATGTGTACAAGGTGCTGAAGCAGGTCCACCCTGACACCGGCATCTCTTCCAAGGCCATGACCATCATGAACTCCTTCGTCAATGATATCTTCGAGCGCATCGCAGGGGAGGCCTCCCGCCTGGCTCATTACAACAAGCGCTCCACCATCACCTCCCGGGAGATCCAGACCTCCGTGCGCCTGCTGCTGCCCGGAGAGCTGGCCAAGCACGCCGTGTCCGAGGGCACCAAGGCCGTCACCAAGTACACCAGCGCCAAGTGAGCAGTGTCCTGCTCCACCATCACCCCAAAGGCTCTTCTAAGAGCCACCACCCCGTCTACATCAGAGCTGTGGCTTCACTGACTGGGCTCAAAATCCCAGGTATTATGGGAGAAACCAAAAGCTTGTTTATTTCTTTGTTGGGGGGATACACTATATGGGTGAGTGCAGCAGTGATGCATTATACATAAAATGTATTTATGATGATTAATGGAGACGCTGCTGAGATGCAGTTTGGAAGAAAACTGTGGTATATACACCCACATCTGAGGAGAAGCTCCTGCAGCAGGTGGAAGCGGGAGATTGTCCCTGGACTCTCATCACTGCAGTCTGTAGGGGCTGCTGGGAACGGCGTGGGCACTAAAGGGTTAATTCCAGATTTGTAGTGTGCGGATTCAGTGGGCGGAGCCAGTCTTCATGAATGGTGATTGGAATTTGAAATTCCCGCCCAATGGCTGAGGCTTCCATCTTTGTTCTCTGTAACACGCGGTGTCAGGAGATCTGCTCCTGTCACCTGGGAGTGACTGATAGATTTATGGTACATTCAGCACTATATTGCGGTATTGAATGCTATGGGGTATATAGCACTATATCTAGTGTGCAGCACATCATGGGGATACAGCATTGTATGGAGACAGCAGTATATCTAGTGTGCAGCACATCATGGGATACAGCATTGTATGGAGACAGCAGTATATGGGGTATATAGCACTATATCTAGTGTGCAGCACATCATGGGGATACAGCATTGTATGGAGATAGCAGTATATGGGGTTTACTGTAATGAAGCGTCTGATATGTAACCTCAGCACGGTGGCTCAGTGTTTAGCTCTGTTACTTTATAGCGCTGGATTCAAAACCCACAAAAGACGGCATTGCACTGAGCTTGTATTTCTCCCTGTTTCCTCCCACACTACAAATGAACTCTATTAGGGAATTTAGATGATGAGCCTCTATGGGGACAGTGATGTGTGTGTTCGGCCCTGTGCAATTAATGACTTTGTATACATGAATAAATAATATATCTGTGATGAAAGCGGGAAAAAATCCAGAGAATGCGCGGAAAATTCATAATGCTAACAGTTCTGCAGTCATCCAATCAGAGGAAGGGGCGGAGTCAGAAATATAAATATTTTATGTCCCGCCTCAGAAACGCGTCATCTCTGCAGTTCTCTCTCTGGTCCACCCACGGCCTATATAAGAGAGGATTGCGATCACCTCAAGCATAACGTTCCATTGATTTCTATTGACGACGTCTGGTCGCGGCAAAGGAGGGAAAGGTCTGGGGAAAGGCGGTGCTAAAAGGCATAGGAAGGTGCTCCGTGATAACATCCAGGGCATCACCAAGCCTGCCATCCGCCGTCTGGCTCGCAGAGGAGGCATCAAGCGCATCTCCGGCCTCATCTATGAAGAGACTCGCGGAGTCCTGAAAGTCATCCTGGAGAACGTGATCCGTGACGCCGTCACCTACACCGAGCACGCCAAGAGGAAGACCGTCACCGCTATGGACGTGGTGTACGCGCTCAAGCGCCAGGGCCGCACTCTCTACGGCTTCGGAGGTTAATTGTGTTCTGCTCCATCCTGACAACCCAAAGGCTCTTTTCAGAGCCACCACATTTTCTGTATGAAGGGCTGCATTTCTTGCTGTGTCTGTTGCTTTCATTCTAATGTGGTGCAGGTAGTCGTGGCAGATGCTTTCCTGCTGTTATCTACGGTTCTCTGAGGATTACAACATTTATTGATGTGATATTTCGGAGCAGTTCCGGAGCGGTTATTTATTTCCTGCAATCAGTGCTGTAGATCGCGGGGTTAGGCTGTGGTCACAGTTGCCATGCGTTTTTTTAAGTGATTTAACAAAACTCATGCTTTTTTTCATGTCAGCATGAGTTTTGTAAGGTGTGTGATGGCTCCCTGCGTTTTTGGGTGCGTTTTTGAATCTGCACCTAAAAATAGTGCTTGTAGTATTTTTTTGAGCGTTTTGAAAAACGCATGCGTTTTTGTAGAAAAGGCTGGGGTCACAGCCTGGAAAACGCATTCAAAAACGCATGTACAGTTAGTACCTTTTAGTGCCATTCAAAAACGCATGCGTTTCCCATAGGAGCCCATGTTAAAAAAACGCATGCGTTTTTCCGGAAACGCATGCGTTTTTTAACATGGGCTCCTATGGGAAACGCATGCGTTTTTGAATGGCACTAAAAGGTACTAACTGTACATGCGTTTTTGCATGCGTTTTCCATAGGAACCCATGTTATAAAAACGCATGCGTTTTTGGATATGCTCCAAAAACGCATTGGACAGTTACACATGCTTTTTGGCTATTAGGGCATGCGTTTTTTAACATGGGGGCCTATGGGTGCGTTTTTTACATGCGTTTTTGAAAACGCAGGTCTCCAAAATGCATGTGAAAAATGGTACTGTGACCCCAGCCTTATAGCTGATGAGTGAACAGTTTTCAGGTGTTCAGGAACTTTGAGTTTAGATCAGAGGGATTCGCTGTAGTTACAATGAAGAATCTTAGGGTGCCTTCACATTTGCGTATGGGAAAGCAGCGTATGCTGCGTTCCCATACGCAGTCAAACGCATGCGCACTGCGGTTCCTATGTTTAACATGCCTGCGTTTGCTGCGTTCGGGTGCGGATGCGGACGATATCTGCTCCTTCCGGTGTCCAGCATCCGCGCCCGGGACGCAGCATGTTGCATTTTTTGTGCGCTCAGGGAGCTTGGAAAATCGGCAAGCGTCCCCAAGCGCACAAAACATGCATTGTCTTCAATGGGTCCGCAGTGTTCAGCGCTTGACAGCGCTGGAGAACGCTGCGGACCCATTGAAAAATCTCCCGGTGGCCGCCGGTGATGTCACAGGAGCTCACCGACGGCCACCGGGAGATCAGCTGAGCCACTGCTGTCCTCCTCCTCCCCGCCGCCGGTAAGCACCGGGACCTGTCGGCGGGGAGTACAGCTGATCTGACAGCTGTTTGAATCTTCCCGCGCCGACATCTCCTCTCGGTGTCTGCGCGGGAAGATTCAAACAGCTGTCAGATCAGCTGTACTCCCCGCCGACATGTCCCGGAGCTTACCGGCGGCCGGGAGGAGGAGATCTCCGGCGCTGAACTCCTTCTCCGGCCCGCCCCCGGACAACGCCGATTGGCTGCCGGGTTCCCTAGTGATGTGTCCGCAGGCGGACATTATCCGCTGCGGACACATCATAAGACACTGGTTTTGACAGCGTTTGTGTCTGCATGCCATCAGCATGCAGACACAAACGCCAGTGTGAAGCCACCCTTAGACCTCTAACTGCAGGTTATTATTCTGGAGGAAGATGCGTGGGGATGGGGTTTGTATCTGATGATCGCTGTGTGGCTGATGTAATTTCTGTTGGAGTCAATAGTCTACTGCAATGCTTTTTTTCATTAGTCGCATGCTTGTTCTAGGAAAATGTCAGGCATAGTATAGCAGTTTTGTGTGTGATTTAGAATTAACTTCTTGTTTTTAACCTTAAAACTAAATTGGTCACAGACCCATCTCCGCACTGTGTAGGGATTGTAGCTCCCGGGATCAGTCTGCAGACAGTGAGGAGGACCCGGTCCCCAGCAGTATTGTGACATTCTGGCGGCTCCTGATCTCGTGTAATGAACCGTTCAGAGCACCGAGGTGACTGCGATCTATTCTCCTGAGTTGATCACATCCCGCAGTCGGGGCTTGTACTATAGAGAGCGGATCCTGCGCCACTACTCCGGGGATCTGCGGCCGCCGATCACTAAACAGCAGATCACCGGCCGAGAGCTGCCCTGACGTGTTACACAGGAGACAAAAAAGAACCGGCAGAGATTGGGCGGGAAGGTCAAATTTGGTTTTGATCCAATTAGCACTGAGCAAGTAGACCATGGCTACCACCCGCAGAAGCATCCAGGTTACAGTTCCCCCTCTGTTAACCATTTAGTGTCGGGTGTATCTGCCGTTTCTCCATCACAACATTTATTTCCTATTTTCCCCAACAACCGGAGTCTGGAGGGAGGGAGCCCGATAACCTCACACCACATTCATCAAAGCCCTGCGGACCAGAAAGAGAACTTTGTGGGTTCAGGGTGTATATTGTTTTATTCTCAGTTCCTTCTGAGCGCTGTATGTGCAGATCTGCTGCGCTGTGTAAACGCCACGTTACACACACAGATATCTGTGCAGAGATTGTTCGCAGATCTCTGGTTGCAATGAAATCATGGACACATTGTTCCATTTTGTGGCCGTATACAAATGGAGCAATGTGTCCATGATTTCACTGCAACCAGAGATCTGCGAACAATATCTGCACAATTATCTGTGTGTGACGTGGCCCTAATGTAGATTCCCCCATCTGCGCTTTCAGCTCTAGTGAAGGTGACATCAGTATCCGCTGAGCCGCAGACTATTGTTGTTTGCTTAATTTCCATCCCCGTTGGCAGTTTCAGATCCATCCGAGGAGAGGAAGGCGGGGCATTAGCTTATAAATAGCAGCAGAAGGCTTGCTAGTGATTATGTCATTGGTATATCAGTGACTCAAAGCCAACATGTCTGGACGCGGTAAGCAAGGAGGCAAAGTCCGAGCTAAGGCCAAGACCCGCTCATCCCGGGCAGGACTGCAGTTCCCGGTCGGTCGTGTGCACAGGCTTCTCCGTAAGGGGCATTATGCTGAGAGAGTGGGCGCCGGCGCTCCGGTGTATCTGGCCGCTGTGCTCGAGTATCTGACTGCTGAGATCCTGGAATTGGCCGGCAATGCTGCCCGGGACAACAAGAAGACCCGCATCATCCCCGTCACCTGCAGCTGGCTGTGCGCAATGATGAGGAGCTGAACAGGCTGCTGGGTGGGGTGACCATCGCCCAGGGAGGCGTCCTGCCCAACATCCAGGCCGTGCTGCTGCCCAAGAAGACCGAGAGCAGCAAGAAGAGCAAGTGATCGCCTCATCCCACATCTGTCCTACAACCAAAGGCTCTTCTAAGAGCCACCACCTCCTCCCCATCAGAGCTGGGACCGCTTATAACAAAATGCCATATATAATGCTACATAATATAATGGTCAGACAAGTGGAGTAGTGTTACAGATATGTCACCTATTGGATGTGTATTAGCTCTGCTTGTCCAAGTATATAGAGTTCTACAGCCGAGATCTGAAGAGTAATCAGCCGCCTTTCACTCATTCTGCGGTTAGTAGATATCGGGGGTTCAATACATTTGTCTATTCAGTGGTGATCATTCCGAAGGTTTTTCCTCATTCACCCACTGAGTGTCCTACCTGGGTTCCCTGTGAGGTCAGCGCCGATCTCACCACAGATGCAGGTAAGGCTGGTTTCACACTGCAGTTTTTTCCATGATCAGGGTTATCTGCCAAAACCAGGAAAGGATCTTCCAGAAAAATACTATAATTGAAAGATTGACACCTGTTCTGAGTTCTGGAGACTATCGAACCTGAACAGAGAAAAAAAAAAAAACTTATTCCAGGAGCCTGATGTGGGCGCTGCCGAGGTCTGGGGAGGACGATGTCGCCTCTTGTATTTGGCGCTGGAGACCGTGTATACATGTGGAGCAGTAATCTGCAGATACCCGGCCACTAAGGAGTTAAATGGAGGTGGAGACACTTGTATAGTGTTGGATGATATTTGCTGATCACAGACCTGTTGGTTATTACCGGCTCCTCTTCTATGGGCAGCAGCCTGTGATCTAGTGGATCACAAACCTCCTGCCTGTAGCTGTGGAATTAATCTTTATATTACAGGATTAATCTGCTGATTCCTGAGATCTGCTTGGTAATTAAAAGTTCGTGGAATGTCACGGATCGGTTTCCTGGCCAGTATATATCAGCGTTCACAACACTGATAATGAAATCTGCCGACAATTGTAGCCTTTGGTTTAGGATCAGTGATATGTAACGATCTGTCCAGATCAGTAGAATATGAGGCCACAATGAATCAGACGCTATTCCCAATGTACAGCTCAACAGTTTATAATAAATCACTGAGAAAGTGCAGATTGGAGCTGAAAATACCAGAGCCCTGAAAAGAACCAATTCCACCCATCAGGAGAACAATGTCCTTTATTAGATGTCTGACTACTACTCTCATCATCTACAACCTACACAGTGCGAAGATGTCTGACAAATTCAGTATTAAGGCTAAAAACAAAGTTCATTCTAAATCCTACACAAAACTGCTATACGATGCCTGAGTATTCCTAGAACAAGCATGCGACTAATGAAAATAAGCATTGCAGTAGACTATAGAATAACCTGCAAGAGGTCTCCGATTCTTCATTGTATCTACAACAAATCCGCCTGACCAAAGTTCCCGCCCTGAACATATGAAAACTGTTAATTGATCAGCTATAACCACACGATCTACATCACTAATGGCAGGAAACATACAACTGCTTTAAGACACCACATCAATGAATGTTGTGATCTTGAGAGAACCGTAGATAACAGCAAGAAAACAAATGCCACCACTACCTGCATCACATTTAAATGAAAGCATCCAACATCGCAAGAAATGTGGCCCTTCCTATTGAACATGTGGTGGCTCTAAAAAGAACCTTTGGGTTGTCAGGATGGAGCAGAACACAATTAACCTCCGAAGCCGTAGAGAGTGCGGCCCTGGCGCTTGAGCGCGTACACCACGTCCATAGCGGTGACGGTCTTCCTCTTGGCGTGCTCGGTGTAGGTGACGGCGTCACGGATCACGTTCTCCAGGAAGACTTTCAGGACTCCGCGAGTCTCTTCATAGATGAGGCCGGAGATGCGCTTGACGCCTCCTCTGCGAGCCAGACGGCGGATGGCAGGCTTGGTGATGCCCTGGATGTTATCACGGAGCACCTTCCTGTGCCTCTTAGCGCCGCCTTTTCCCAGACCTTTCCCTCCTTTACCACGACCAGACATCTTCTACAAGCTCAGCTAAACAGAATAACTTTGCTACACCGACTCCTTCTTTTATATAGAGGATGATAGGACCAGAAAGAGAACTTCAGAGTTGACGCTTTCCTGGGCGTGTCTTACTGGTGACGTCACTTTTTCCTCCTTCTGCTGATTGGTTGAACTGAGAACAGTTTAGAAGTTTGAATTTCCCGCTCATTGTACAGTTTCTGCAGATTTATGTGTTTTTCTGAGATGTTTCCTGTATTAATTCAACATGAAAAATCCACCGACCACACGTGTCTGATGTATCCACTTGTCCAGAACGGCCCCTGAGAAGTTACCTGAAAGTGTTAACACTGATGTAATGTAGGAGGAACAAAAAGGAAAGTTCCCGCTCAGTGTCTTCTCTTTGTCTTCCTGTAACACGTGATCTCCGGGTGATCATTGATCTCTTGCTTCTGTACAGGAGTCTCCTTGTTTCTGCCTCTCGGGTTAGGACAGCAGTGTCGGGTTCCGCGATGCTGTGGTGTCCGGTTATCCAGATTCTGGGATGTTACCCGCTGTATGTGATTTTACTTCATTACAATTAGCCTTGTGTGCGATGATAACCTGTCAGCGGCATCTCAGGGCAGATCTCCCCAGTAGTCTATTCCTGCAGTTTAGGTAATGACCAATACCCCAGTTGTAGGCAGGAGGTTTGTGATTTTACATTTCCTCCTGCTGAGGCGCTAATGTGAGCAGCTTTATCAATCACCAGCAAGAAGATTGAGAGTACACTGCAGAGCCAGAGAGAGATGATGAGAGGAGTAGTCGGCCGTATAAGTCTGATGGTGATCAGTACACAATGCAGGGACTGGTCGGCTGCTCTTCCAGACCAGAAAATAACAACTCCATAGAAACCGATTCTGGGCTCCGGACAGCCGCCGGCCATTCAGAGCATTGTGCTGCGATCCCCATTATACGTCCAGTGTGACTCTTCCCTGATCAGTAGAGACCAGGCTGCTGCCCATAGAGGGAGGAGGGGCCGGTAATGATCTCACTGAGCGGGAGATTCACATCAGCCACCGGGTCTGTGATCAGCAAATAACCGAGAAAATGCGCCAATATACAAAACTATACAAGAGTCTTCACCTCCGCTTAACTCTTTAGCTGCACATTTCTAGGCGTTCTCCAGACCTGCACAGGCTCCTGGTAGATGAGGCTTGTGTTTGTGGCTAGGTGTAGATGGCACGGTCCAGTACAAATAAATCCAGGTTAATCAGGGTCAGCCAACCTAGCCAGAGAGGGGGCAATGATAGGAAGGACAATGAATTCCTGCCCTCCCCTTGTGGCACATCCAGACACAGCGGTATCCGCACTGACATTCTGCCCTGTGTCTGTATCCAGCGCTCAGGACTCACAGATGAGAACAGGCTGAACGCTTCATACTTTGTATCAGGGGCTGCAGAGAACCTGTTACACTTGTCCGATCGCTGTTACATGGTGACGAGACACTGGGATGTGCTGAACATTACACTGTTACACTGGATTTAGGAAATGATCTAGAACTTGTCTGAATAACCTGTTCTGTTACCAGTGCCGCCCACTGCTCTGTGTCCTGCTGGTAACAGGGGGATGGGTTAACTCTTTCGGTGCTCAGCAACACTTTGTATTTCTTTTAGATTGCATTAATCTAATCCTTTGTTTCCAAGACTGGAAATGGCTCCTAAACTACAGATTGATTTATCTGTCTGCTGAGATAAAGGAGTTTTCTTTATTTTCTCGCTTTTACTATTAAGTAAACAGCTGCAGACTCCAATGAGCGGGAAGTTCAAACTTTCAGATATTTGTCTTCATCCAATCAGCAGAAGGGGGAGGAGCTAATGTAGATTTAGTAACTGACACCTCCGGGGACTTTGTCATCTGTGCAGTTCTCTGCTCCAGACAATCTGTGTGTATTGTTCTGATGACACACTGTCATCTCTTCTCTCTCCAGGTGACGTCATACATTTTCCTAAGAGACATTAAAAAATGGGAAAAAAACAAATCTCCACCTGCAACAGAATTCAGAATCCTGATCATGCGATTGTTCTTATTATCGCTTTCATTGTTAGAATAAACTCCAGTTCAGTATGATTGTAGCGATACCAAACTTGCAATTTGTTTCTTCTTTAGTTATATCCCATCCGGATTCTTGCAGATCCTACAATAAACCACATAATCCCCCTGATCTCAGCACTTGTATAGGGGAAGACGCCGCGCTTCCTTAATGACATTATCTAGATCGCCCAGATTCTTCAGGTTTCTTTCTTTAGAATATGCTGTGGATGGACTGTCCTGAGCTTCGCTGCCTCATAACCAGTTTAGTATAATCACAAATCCCCCATAGACAGAGGAGCAGCCATAGCACAAGGCTGGAGAGGAGGAACCTGGATTAGGAGACTTGTATCCAGACACTGAGGTGGATATTGGGGATATTTTTGTGGTTGGTACAATGATTTATTTGTTGGAGCTGGAGGTCACCGCTCACATTAAGTATCCTGGGATCTAGAATCTAGAGCCAATGATACCTGGAACAAATACGATCGGCAAAAGGCAGATGTTAATAATCAGCTCTTCAGAGATGTTAATTTAGAGTCTAGATCACTCAATCTGCGATCAATAGAGGTCGGGGTTATTACATTTGTGCCGTTATTATAGGTATATTCAGGGATCTGATCTTTCATCTACACATTCCCCTGGATTTCCTCATTCACCCAATTATCCGGATTTCCTGTGATGTCAGCGCCGATCTCGCCACAAATACAAGAGTGATCTCTTCTGCCAGGAGCCTGATGTGGGCGATCTTGTACGATCACGATGGATTAACCAAATTGGTGAAGGGTGTATTGTGTACAAGCTTCTTTCTCTGTCACAGTTTGCACAATAGTGAGAAGACGGGGGGGGGGGGGTCACATAAATGAAGGAATGTTTCACTGTTATCACACAGGAGTTTCTCTGTTGTTGGTTGGGGCAGTGAAGTCACATCGTAAATCCATCATCCTGTGAGATCTTCCCACCATTACAGGCCTCAGCGGTCACAGCTTCACAGAGGGTCAGACACTATATTATGCCGCTGATTGCATTAGTAGATCATACACAGGTGGGTGAGTGCAGAGTAAGTGTTCACCCCCCAATACTCTGCACATACAGGATATATTTGTATTCCAGGTCAGGGAGGCGGCAGTCAGTGGAGCCATCGCCTGTGTTACCCTTCTGGGCTCTCAGCAGCTCCAGCTCGTCCTCACATCGTACAATCGGCTCCTGTACGATAGACATTATAGTAAAGATCCCTGTGATGGTGACAAGAGCCGGGAATAGGAGGACGAGCTCCCGCTGTAGATTTATCTCCCCGGATACTCAGTGATGTGCAGATCGGGAGGATGATGGCGATGATCCCGGGGCCACCTCTCGGCTCTTCCCCGGTATCTCTCCTAGTGACGGCTATACACGGTCAGGGGAGATGTTGGGAAGGAGAAGACATGGAGAAAGGCCGCTCACCTGTCCGGGTTTGGCCGGTAAAAGGCTTTTATCCCGGGCAGGGAAGCACAAGGGGAGAGCGGAGCTTCACTCGGGATCAGCCGGGAGAAGGCGGGGCCTGTGTTCACTATCAACCAATAGACGCTCAGGACGAAGATGTGTATCAGCCAATCAGTGCGCAGTAAGACTGTACATATAACAGGCGCCTCCAGCTCCGGCCTCAGTATTTTCCTATCAGGAGATTGCTGTGTTATTTTCCCGCATTACACGATGGCAGAGACCGCACCAGCCGCCGCTCCTCCTCCCGCAGAACCGGCCGCCAAAGCCAAGAAAGCGAAGAAAGCCGGGGCCGCCAAGAAGAGCAAGAAATCCTCCGGTCCTAGCGCCTCCGACCTGATTGTCAAAGCCGTGGCCGCCTCTAAGGAGCGCAGTGGGGTCTCTCTGGCCGCCCTGAAGAAGCTCCTGTCTGCCGGAGGATACGATGTAGAGAAGAACAACAGCCGTGTGAAGCTGGCCGTCAAGAGCCTGGTCACCAAGGGCAGCCTGGTCCAGGTGAAGGGCAGCGGCGCCTCCGGATCCTTCAAGATCAGCAAGGACAAGGCGGCCAAGAAGAAGCCAGCAGCTGCGGCCAAGCCCAAGAAACCTGCTGCAGCCAAGAAGGCGGCCAAATCCCCGAAGAAGCCCAAGAAGGCTCCGGCCGCAGCCAAGAAGAGCCCGAAAAAGGCCAAGAAGCCCGCAGCTGCCAAGAAAGCAACCAAGAGCCCCAAGAAGGCGAAGGCTGCTCCAAAGCCCAAGAAGGTGACCAAGAGTCCAGCTAAGAAGGCGGCTAAGCCCAAAGCTGCCATGAGTCCGGCTAAGAAGGCGGCTAAAGCCAAGAAGCCTGCGGGCAAGAAATAAGCTGCAACCGCCCTGTTACTTTATCACAAAGGCTCTTCTCAGAGCCACCACCTTGTCCCCTGAGAGCTATGTGATCAGAGTCACCACCTTGTCCCTGAGAGCTGTGATCAGTGTCACCACCTTGTCCCCTGAGAGCTGTGTGATCAGTGTCACCACCTTGTCCCTGAGAGCTGTGATCAGTGTCACCACCTTGTGCCCTGAGAGCTGTGTGATCAGAGCCACCAACTTGTGCCCTGAGAGCTGTGTGATCAGTGTCACCACATTGTCCCCTGAGCTGTGTGATCAGTATCACCACCTTGTCCCTGAGAGCTGTGTGATCAGTGTCACCACCTTGTCCCTGAGAGCTGTGTGATCGGTGTCACCACCTTGTCCCCTGAGAGCTGTGTGATCAGTGTCACCACCTTGTCCGAGAGCTGTGTGATCAGTGTCACCACCCTGTCCCCTGAGAGCTGTGTGATCGGTGTCACCACCTTGTCCCCTGAGAGCTGTGTGATCGGTGTCACCACCTTGTCCCCTGAGAGCTGTGTGATCAGTGTCACCACCTTGTCCCTGAGAGCTGTGTAATCCGTGTCTCCACCTTGTCCCCTCAGAGCTGTGTGATCAGTGTCACCACCTTGTCCCTGAGAGCTGTGTGATCAGTGTCACCACCTTGTCCCCTGAGAGCTGTGTGATCGGTGTCACCACCTTGTCCCCTGAGAGCTGTGTGATCGGTGTCACCACCTTGTCCCTGAGAGCTGTGTGACGGTGTCACCACCTTGTCCCTGAGAGCTGTGTGATCAGTGTCACCACCTTGTCCCCTGAGAGCTGTGTGATCAGTGTCACCACCTTGTCTCCTGAGAGCTGTGTGATCGGTGTCACCACCTTGTCCCTGAGAGCTGTGTGATCAGTGTCACCACCTTGTCTCCTGAGAGCTGTGTGATCAGTGTCACCACCTTGTCCCTGAGAGCTGTGTGATCAGTGTCACCACCTTGTCCCCTGAGAGCTGTGTGATCAGTGTCACCACCTTGTCCCTGAAAGCTGTGTGATCAGTGTCACCACCTTGTCCCCTGAGAGCTGTGTGATCAGTGTCACCACCTTGTCCCCTGAGCTGTGTGATCAGTATCACCACCTTGTCCCCTGAGAGCTGTGTGATCAGTGTCACCACCTTGTCCCCCTGAGAGCTGTGTGATCAGTGTCACCACCTTGTCTCCCTGAGAGCTGTGTGATCAGTGTCACCACCTTGTCCCTGAGAGCTGTTGTAATCCGTGTCTTCCACCTTGTCCCCTGAGAGCTGTGTGATCAGTGTCACCACCTTGTCCCTGAGAGCTGTGTGATCAGTGTCACCACCTTGTCCCCTGAGAGCTGTGTGATCAGTGTCACCACCTTGTCTCCTGAGAGCTGTGTGATCAGTGTCACCACCTTGTCCCTGAGAGCTGTGTGATCAGTGTCACCACCTTGTCCCCTGAGAGCTGTGTGATCAGTGTCACCACCTTGTCCCCTGAGAGCTGTGTGATCAGTGTCACCACCTTGTCCCCTGAGAGCTGTGTGATCAGTGTCACCACCCTGTCCCCTGAGAGCTGTGTGATCAGTGTCACCACCTTGTCTCCTGAGAGCTGTGTGATCAGTGTCACCACCTTGTCCCCTGAGAGCTGTGTGATCAGTGTTACCACCTTGTCCCTGAGAGCTGTGATCAGTGTCACCACCTTGTCCCCTGAGAGCTGTGTGATCAGTGTCACCACCTTGTCCTCTGAGAGCTGAAGGTGAAGGTGGCAGCAAGAGCCTGGTCACCAAGGGCAGCCTGGTCCAGGTGATATATCTAGATCATATCGTGTACAGGGAGCGACAGACTGTAATAATTAGATTCTTTTCCTACACATCCGCCCTGGAGCTGCGCCCTGTCCCCACCACACCAGTTTTGTGATTGGGCTTCGGTCTGAGCCGCTGTTGTACAGGTGACAGCACGTTGTGATCAATGGGAGCGCAGAGTTATCTCCTTCTAGCGCAGGGAAGGATCAGCTGTCACTAGTGCTATTATCCTCAATCTGTATCAGTGATGGAGGATGTGGGCGGATTACTGCGATGTGAGGACTGGAGCGACAGTGTAGTCCGGGGTGTGAGTGATGAGGAGCGGTGCTGTACAGACACATCGGCGGCTCCTGCTGTGGAGACTCGTGTAGATGTGATATTCCCTCTCCCTATACACAGCCTCACAAGTGTGACCTGCAGAGTCCCCGCCCCTCTGCTGGAGGGCGGAGCCACAGGGACGAGCTCAGCCTACTTTGAAGGATTAAGTTACACAATATTGGCGGGAACATGTTATTACAAAGTATCCAATGGCGTGTAGGGGGTGTGTCACATGACGAGTATAACTGAGCTGCTCGCTCCATTCTTCTTATCACATTTCTGTTCTCTTCTATTCAGAGCTATGGCCAGAACTAAGCAGACCGCCCGTAAATCCACCGGAGGGAAAGCTCCCCGCAAGCAGCTGGCCACTAAGGCCGCCAGGAAGAGCGCTCCTGCCACCGGCGGAGTGAAGAAGCCTCACCGCTACCGTCCAGGCACAGTCGCTCTCCGTGAGATCCGCCGTTACCAGAAGTCCACCGAGCTGCTGATCCGTAAGCTTCCCTTCCAGCGCCTGGTCAGAGAAATCGCCCAGGACTTCAAGACCGATCTCCGCTTCCAGAGCTCGGCCGTCATGGCCCTGCAGGAGGCCAGCGAGGCTTATCTGGTGGGGCTGTTTGAGGACACCAATCTGTGCGCTATCCACGCCAAGAGGGTCACCATCATGCCCAAGGACATCCAGCTGGCCCGCCGGATCCGCGGGGAGAGAGCTTAGATCTGTCCTGACCCGATTACAACACAAAGGCTCTTTTCAGAGCCACCAAATCCTCTATAGATGAGCTGATGCCTGATCTCTGCCTGTAATTGTGCCCCATTCTCCTGTGCCCATTATCTGTGGAGTTGCTCAGTGTGTAGTCAGTGGGGGACATCATTGTCACAGGTAAATGAAGTGATGTGATCCTACAAATCCAGTCATGTCTAACACTCTGATCTCCCTTTCTTGTCAGCTGTGATCCTACCACGGCCTAAGCACGAGCTTTATCTCCACGGTTCTCATCTGTGCTCTGCCAGGGTTTATGGTGATAAATCGCTGCTTTATCAAGCTGAAGAACTGCCGAGCAGAGCATTAGATTCCACGGTCACCAAGGAGTTAAACGGTGGAGAAAGCCTTTATCTGATAGGCTCCTGGGGGTGGAGCTTCAGGCCGTTTGGCTGATAACAGAACAGACCCCGCTGGTGGCTATGAAGTTCCCTCTCAGTCGCTGACGCCAGAAGTTGTAATTTAACTCTTCAGTATCCTCCGCATGATGGGGTATAGACTGTACAGATTTATCTATATGTGACCGATGTATACAAGAAGCACATGTCCTGATCTGTGACCGCAATCAGTACTCCAGGCAGCCGCTCAGGGGATTCTGCACATTGCACAGAGACTGGGTGTGATATAGACCCCAATCTGCACAGGATCTTATGTTCTGGAGAATATTAACCTACATTTAGAACACGCTGGTACTCCCCGCCCCTCTACTGTATTCAGGGCTCAACCTACAGCTGAAGGAGCGGAATTCTCTATATTCCCAACACTCAGAATGTGGAGCCCACTGGGACGGGGTACTCTGTACCGGACCGTGGTACTGCTGGGGAAATCATAGCAGTCTAGGTCCGACTGTGTCCCGGGTTCCGCAATAAATGGGGGGATATCTACAGGGGGGAGTTAGTTTGGCGTGACTCCACCCACGGGTTGTGGTCAGCGCTGCTCTGCCAGGAGGATGGATGGATGATGGAGCCGGAGGAGCAGGATGGAACGAGCAGGGCAGGATGGTGGCGGGGAAGTAGGATGGTGGTGAGCGGAGCAGGATGGTGGAGGGGGGGGTCAGCATGAAGTGAGCGGGGCAGGAGGAGCAGGATGGTGGCAGGGGGGCAGGATGGAGCGAGCAGTGCAGGATGGTGGTGAGCGGGGCAGGAGGAGCAGGATGGGGGGGGGGTGGCAGGGGGGCAGGATGGAGCGAGCAGTGCAGGATGGTGGTGGGGGGGGGTCAGCATGAAGTGAGCGGGGCAGGAGTGGCAGGGGGGCAGGATGGAGCGAGCAGTGCAGGATGGTGGTGGGGGGGGGGGCAGCATGGAGCTGGTGGGGCAGGTTGGAGGCGAGGGAGCAGGATGGTGGTGGGAAAGTAAAATGGTACCGAGCGGGGCAGGATGGAGTGGGCGGGGAGTAGGATGGAGCGAGCGGAGCAGGATGTTGGTGGGGGGGAGTAGGATGGAGCGAGTGGGGAAGGATGGAGTCGGTGGGGGGGCAGGATGGAGCGAACAGGGCAGAATGGAGCGAGCAGGGCAGGATGGAGCCGGAGGAGCAGGATGGTGGTGGGAAAGTAAAATGGTACCGAGCGTGGCAGGGGGGCAGGATGGAGCGAGCCGGGCAGGATAGAGCGAGCAGGACAGGATGGAGCGAGATAGGCATAATGGAGCCGGCGGGGAAGGATGGAGCCGGCTGGGCAGGATGGTGGGAGCGGGGGCAGGATAGAGCGAGCAGGACAGGATGGACCGAGATAGGCATAATGGAGCCGGCAGGGAAAGATGGAGCCGGTGGGAAGGATGGTGGCGGTGGGAGGGAAGAATGGAGCCGGTGGGGAAGGATGGTGGAGAGGGAACTTTTATTCTATTTATCTATCTATATATTTATAAAAGGTTTTGCAGATATATACTGGGCACTGCTGTGCTACAGGGACCGGTGCTACTTACACATGTAAGGGTGCGAGTAAAGCAGGTTCATGTGCCCGGGTGCACGCTTATTAGACAGCAATATCAATGGATAAGAAAAAATTGCGGCACTCACCGAGCAGAGCTTTTTCCTTTTTTATTTCAGAGTCCTCTTTACATGGTTTCTCTGCGATGGGGGAGGGAGTGAGGAGACACACAGGTGTGTGTCTCCTCACTCCCTCCCCCATCGCAGAGAAACCATGTAAAGAGGACTCTGAAATAAAAAAGGAAAAAGCTCTGCTCGGTGAGTGCCGCAATTTTTTCTTATCCATTGATCTATCTATATATATATATATATATATATATATATATATATATATACAGCGCCAGACTGGGGTGACTGGGGCCCACCAGGAAAATTGACTCCAGGGGCCCACCCACCAGGAAAATTGACTCCAGGGGCCCACCCACCCGGGCCCACCCACCCGGGCCCACCCATTCTTCAGCAATATGCAAATACCTGTTATGCGTTATACCTATTATAGTGTAGCGTGGACTGTAAAACACAGATGGCTCCTGCACACCACTGTGCGCTCAGTATTACTGCGATGTATAATAACTGTAGTTTGCATTAATTTGGATTTGTTGGTGAAAACAAGTTATCAGCGATGCACAGGCAGGGGCTGGCTGGCAGATCTTGCCCTGGGGGGTTGTTGACTTTTTCTAGCCGGTGGCCAACTGGAGAGCGGGGGGAAGGGTGCTACCACTACAGAGGCCAACTGAAGAGCATGTGGGTGCGGGCTCTGCTTCACTAGCCTGCCAGCTGCCAATCCCAGGTCACAGCCTCCACGCTGACGCCCGCGTCCTGCCTGCTGCGTCCCGGGTCCCACGTGGCCGCTCTCACTGAGGGGGCGACTCTAAACTGGGACTAAACCACCGGCCTGGGGGGCAAATGCCTCCCTGCAACCTGGGCCAGTCCGCCCCTGTGCACAGATTAGGAATGTGATCACTTATTTATTGGTGGAGTCCGCACCATCAGAAGAATGTGGCACTTTGAGTATTTGGTGAGATTTGTACCTCAGTATTTGTAAGGCCGACTTCACACCACGATGTGAATCAGAAAGCCCCTGTCCCACTTTTGACATAATGCAGCCCTATGGTGCTGAACAGGGCCAGATGGCAGCTATTTGCCATCCGGTTTTGTCCCTGTCTGGTAGCATCAGGCTGCAAATGATTTTTGCCCCGGACACAAAAACGGAGCTTGCATCATTTTTGTGTCCGGGGTGAAAAATTTAAGCAAACCAGATCCTACCGGATTCTTCCGGTTCCAGAGAGTCTGCCAGGTTCCCGGACGCCGGCTGCTGCACTTCAGCGTGAGCTCCGAATGACCTTCAGCCCCAGGAGCTGTCCCCTGTGAAGAGGTTCAGCACCATTTCAGTAGGGGACAGCTCCTGAAGCTGCGCTCTGCAGAATCTGGCTACAAACAGGACCGCAGGGCATATTAACTCTCCGCTTCTATTTGTCCGGATCTGTCAGGCTGTGTCCGGTGCCTCCTGCAAAGCACTGGATACAGCCTGACAGGGGAAAAAACGTGGTGTGAAGCCGGCCTAAGACAAAACCAGGAGTAAAGCAAGCAGAGGTAATCCTAGATTTGTCTTATAAATACTGAAGTCACCAAATGCTCAACTTTCTTTCTCTGGCAAACCTCTGCATTTTTCACCCCGGACACAAAAATGCTGCATGCTCCGTTTTTGTGTCCAGGGCAAAAATCGTTTGCAGCCTGATGCTGCCAGACAGGGACAAAACCGGATGGCAAATAGCTGCCATCCAGCCCTGTCCGGCACCATAGGGCTGCATTGTGTGAAAATCGGGTCCGGGGCTGTCGGGTTCACACCGGACAGCCCCAGACCTGATCACACCATGGTGTGAAGCTGGCCTAATACCATATACAAGGAACAAATCCCGCCAAGCCATGACCAGAGCACATAATGGCACCAGATAGTGACCAATAATGAAAATGTAAAAAGCTCTGTATATAGAGTCAGTGTAAAGATAATATAGAGATTACCAGTGACATTACCAGTGACATTATACACAGGAGCTCTGTATATATTGTCAGTGTACAGGTAATATAATGATCACCAAGGACATTATACACAGGAGCTCTGTGTATAGTGTCAGTGTGTGTGTATATAGGTAATAAACAAACTCACCAGTGATGTCTCTAGGTGAAGTTCTTTATCTGTTGCCGACTGATATCACATCTTCTATGTAGGACCTATCTCTGCAGAAAATAACATAGTTATCTACAACGAATCACTTCCAGAGCACAATCCACACTTTTGCCACGATTTCTACACTACATGAAATGACAAGTGCTCCAGTGTCATTCTGTCCCTGCTCATCTCTGTCAGCTGTTTACTAGAAATTCATGGTGGCCATGTCTAATTTGGCGTGATGACATGAATTTCAGGCTTAGTACCAGCTGATAATGGGGTTAGTAGCAGGTTTGTATTATTACCCAGCGTGCCACCCCCCACCAGGACTGCTGGAAGAGCTGGAGAAAGTGTATGGACATGATGCTATGATAAAAGCACCATTTTTAGGGGTGGCTGTGGGCTGCAATTTTCAGCGTGGGGGGCCAAGAACGCTTGGGCCTTACCATGCTGAGAATCCCAGTCCCCAGCTGCCTTGCTTTATCTGGCTGGCGATCAACATATGGCGGGAGCATACGCATGTTTTTTCCAAAAAAAAGTGAAATAATTTTAAAACAAATATTAGGCTTCTCTGTCTTTTGATCGCCAGACAAGGTAAATCCAGGCAACTGGAGGTGGCAGCCCGTAGCTATATGCTTTATCTGCGCTGAGAATCAAAAAATCTGCGGAGCGCTACGTCATGTTTTTTTTAGTATTTGTTTTCACATTTCTATATGTGTGACAGGCCCAACAGCTAATCACAGACACTGACACAGAGAATGGGCATCTGTGATTGGCTGCTTGAGTAACCTGAATGCAGCCCATACGTAGTACCGTACTAGAATGTATGGGCTGGTTGTAGATTACTCGAACAGCCAATCACAGATGCCCATCCTCTTTGACCGCATCTGTGATTGGCTGTTGTGGTCTGTCACATATAGAAGTGTGAAAATAAATAATTTTTAAAAACATGACATAGCGCTCTGCAGAATTTTTGATTCTCACCGCAGATAAAGCGGACAGCTACGGCCTGCCACCCCCAGCTGCCTGGCTTTACCTTGGATGGTGATCAACAGTCAGGAAAGCCCATTTTTTTTTATAAATTGTTAAAAAAAAAAATGAGTGGGCTCCCGCCATATTTTGATCGGCAGCTGGTGGCTGGGATTCTTAGCATGGTAAGGCCCAAGCATTCTGGGCCCCCGATGCTGAAAACGGCAGCCCACAGCCACCCCTGGAATTGGCGCAGTCATCATAGCGCCATTTCCAGGCGCTTTATTCGGCTCTTCCCGTGGCCCTGGTGGTGGGTGGCACGCTGGGTAATAAAGGGGTTAGTACCAGCTTTGTATTATCAGTTGGTACTAACCCTGAAATTCATGGCATCACGCCAAACTAGACATGGCCACCATGAATTTCTAGTAAACAGGAAAAAAACACAATATAGAGAAAATAAATGTTTAATAAAACTCAAATCGCATTTAGAGACTCCATCTTTAATAAAAAAAAAAAATCCTTGCTCTGACGTAATTCACAGGTCTTCTGTCTTCAGCTCTTTGCAATCAGACAATATGTCTGCTGACAGAGATGAGCAGGCACAGAATAACAGTAGAACACACCTGTAAGTGATAGAAGCGCTCAGCTGGCCTCCAGCAGCCGACCGTGTTTCCTGTGCATTGCAAATAATGCATACTTTCAAACGCATGGCTGTTTTTGCAAGCGTTAGAATGCATTTTTGCAATACAAGTCTACGGTACATTGCATTTGTGCTGATTTACAATGGATCCGTTGCAACGAACAGCATAAACGCAATGTTAACAGCTGTGAAGAGGGGAGACAGAGCCCTGGATAACGCCTAGTCAGTCTACTGATGGTACTATCTTGCCCATTGCCCAGTATGTCCTTCCAGCCTTTGTGGCACTATTACAGACCTCCCAAGTGTCCCGGATTTGGCGGGACAGTCCCGGTTTAGTCCGGGCTTCCCGCTGTCCCGTGCGGGACTAGAAGTGTCCCGGTGTCTGGCACTTCACTGATTGCTGCACGGCCCCTCTAGCTGCCGGCCACGCCCCCTCGGGCTGCCGGTCACGCCCCCTCACAGCAGCACATTGGGAGGACTGAGCACCCAATCACAGTGCAGAGAGTGAGTCGTGTGACCTCTCTCCTGCCCTGTGTGTAGAGGGGACAGAACTCAGTCATCCAATCAGCGCGGCCTCTGTGAAGTTCCCCAGCAATGGAGGAAGCATCAGCACAGCAGCAGCCGGGACACAGAGGGCTCTGCCTCCACACTGGAGCCTGGATCACTGACTGCCTGTGACTGGGAGGAACTGACAGGAGCACAGCACACAGGTATCAAAGATATGGGAGCACAGGCTGAGGATAACACAAGGGGTGATGATAACAGAGAACACAGAGGAGTGTGGTGACAGGCTCCGTACACCTCATAAATGCACGGCTCTGCTCCGTACACCTCATAAATGCACGGCTCCGCTCTGTACACCTCATAAATGCACAGCTCTGCTCTGTACACCTCATAAATGCACGGCTCTGCTCCGTACACCTCATAAATGCACGGCTCCGCTCCGTACACCTCATAAATGCACGGCTCCGCTCTGTACACCTCATAAATGCACGGCTCTGCTCTGTACACCTCATAAATGCACGGCTCTGCTCTGTACACCTCATAAATGCACGGCTCTGCTCCGTACACCTCATAAATGCACGGCTCTGCTCCGTACACCTCATAAATGCACGGCTCCGCTCCGTACACCTCATAAATGCACGGCTCCGCTCTGTACACCTCATAAAGGCACGGCTCTGCTCCGTACACCTCATAAATGCACGGCTCTGCTCCGTACACCTCATAAATGCACGGCTCTGCTCTGTACACCTCATAAATGCACGGCTCTGCTCTGTACACCTCATAAATGCACGGCTCTGCTCCGTACACCTCATAAATGCACGGATCTGCTCTGTACACCTCATAAATGCACGGCTCCGCTCCGTACACCTCATAAATGCACGGCTCCGCTCCGTACACCTCATAAATGCACGGCTCCGCTCCGTACACCTCATAAATGCACGGCTCTGCTCTGTACACCTCATAAATGCACGGCTCTGCTCCGTACACCTCATAAATGCACGGCTCTGCTCTGTACACCTCATAAATGCACGGCTCCGCTCCGTACACCTCATAAATGCACGGCTCTGCTCTGTACACCTCATAAATGCACGGCTCCGCTCCGTACACCTCATAAATGCACGGCTCTGCTCCGTACACCTCATAAATGCACGGCTCTGCTCCGTACACCTCATAAATGCACGGCTCTGCTCTGTACACCTCATAAATGCACGGCTCTGCTCTGTACACCTCATAAATGCACGGCTCCGCTCCGTACACCTCATAAATGCACGGCTCTGCTCTGTACACCTCATAAATGCATGGCTCCGCTCCGTACACCTCATAAATGCACGGCTCTGCTCTGTACACCTCATAAATGCACGGCTCTGCTCTGTACACCTCATAAATGCACGGCTCCGCTCCGTACACCTCATAAATGCACGGCTCTGCTCCGTACACCTCATAAATGCACGGCTCCGCTCCGTACACCTCATAAATGCACGGCTCTGCTCCGTACACCTCATAAATCCACGGCTCTGCTCCGTACACCTCATAAATGCACGGCTCCGCTCCGTACACCTCATAAATGCACGGCTCTGCTCCGTACACCTCATAAATGCACGGCTCTGCTCCGTACACCTCATAAATGCACGGCTCTGCTCTGTACACCTCATAAATGCACGGCTCTGCTCCGTACACCTCATAAATGCACGGCTCTGCTCTGTACACCTCATAAATGCACGGCTCCGCTCCGTACACCTCATAAATGCACGGCTCCGCTCCGTACACCTCATAAATGCACGGCTCCGCTCCGTACACCTCATAAATGCACGGCTCTGCTCTGTACACCTCATAAATGCACGGCTCTGCTCTGTACACCTCATAAATGCACGGCTCTGCTCCGTACACCTCATAAATGCACGGCTCCGCTCTGTACACCTCATAAATGCACGGCTCTGCTCCGTACACCTCATAAAGGCACGGCTCCTCTCCGTACACCTCATAAATGCACGGCTCCGCTCCGTACACCTCATAAATGCACGGCTCCGCTCTGTACACCTCATAAATGCACGGCTCCGCTCGGTACACCTCATAAATGCATGGCTCTGCTCTGTACACCTCATAAATGCACGGCTCTGCTCTGTACACCTCATAAATGCACGGCTCCGCTCCGTACACCTCATAAATGCACAGCTCTGCTCCGTACACCTCATACAGGCACAGCTCTGCTCCGTACACCACATACAGGCACAGCTCCGCTCCATACACCTCATAAAGGCACGGCTCCGCTCCGTACACCTCATAAAGGCACGGCTCTGCTCCGTACACCTCATAAAGGCATGGCTCCGCTCCGTACACCATATACAGACACAGCTCTGCTCCGTACACCTCATAAATGCACAGCTCTGCTCCGTACACCTCATGCAGGTGCGGCTCCGCTCCGTACACCTCATTCAGGCACGGCTCCGCTCCGTACACCTCATACAGGTGCGGCTCCGCTACGTGCACCTGATGCAGGCGCAGCTCCGCTCCGTACACAGACACAGCTCCGCTCCGTAAACCTCATACAGGCACGGCTTCGCTCTGTACACCTCATACAGGTGCAGCTCCTCACCGTGCACTGATGCAGGCACGTACACACGCGGCTCCGCTCCATAAACCTCGTGGAGACACAGCTCCACTCCTTACGCCCACAGCTTAGCTCTGTACATTTAGTACAATATCGGCTCTGCTACATCCACACTGTAAAGCCCTCCTGACATAACCTTCACCTTATCCTGCACCATAACAACCAGCACAGCAGAGTCCTGCATACACTGAGGAGCTGATAATGTGACCCCTGACTCCTCCCCTCCATGTGACATCTTCACAGGTCCTGTCAGTACAGAGCATCCGTGGATGTTGTGTGCAGCTCTGTCTGCTGGTGGAGAACAATGCAGGGGGGCGTAACAGGCGGCTGGCGGGGAGACCCGTCCTTGGCCACTGCAGCAGGAGGTCCAGCGGCGCCCCCCTGCCTGCTGCGTCGGGGCAAATGCCCCACCAGTTTCCCCTAGATATGACCCTGGAGAACGAGACACTGGATGAAGAACTAAAACCAGTGACCAGTATGGCAGGAAATGAGAAGCTGATAACAGAGAGCAGGAGTAAGGCTTCACCCGTGGCGTATTTACTGCACCTACGCACTGCTATTTTGTGCTGCTGTAAAAGCAGTGAAACGCAACACTGGATAAGCAATCCAGCAAAAGCTATGGCTTTCACACGTTGCATATTTTTGCTCTTTGATGTGCGCACGCTTTCACTGCAAAGCACACATGCAAAAAGAACGACCATGTCAATTCTTTGCACTTTTTTCAGCGCACTTTTCCCATGGGTCGCATTATAAAATGGGCTCAGGAAAAGCGCGCTGGGAAAAGCGCACTGTGTGAATGCAGTTGTGTTTTTTTGTGCAAAAAAGCGCCACTGCAAAAAAAAGTGGTAAATACGCTACGTGTTAAAGAAAATAGAGAAAGAGGCTGAGCCGGGTACAAGAGTTATATGTCTGATAGTTGCTCACTGTGATCCTGATTTACCATCTCTCCTGCCTTGATTGATATGACTGACATCTCCTCTGTCCTCCACAGTCTGTTCATCCCTCGCACCTGCACAAGAGGGAGCAGGAGCTGCGCAGGGGCCACAGACTAGTGAACTCAGGAGATGTCGGTCCTGGCAGGAGACGTCGGCCCCGGCAGGAGATGTCGGCCGCGTCGGCCCCGGCAGGAGATGTTGGCCGCGTCGGTCCCGGCATGAGATGGCGGTCCCGGCAGGAGATGGCGGACCCGGCAGGAGATGTCGGCCGCGTCGGTCCCGGCAGGAGATGTAGGTCCCGGCAGGAGACGTCGGCCACGTCGGTCCCGGCAGGAGATGGCGGTCCCGGCAGGAGATGGCGGACCCGGCAGGAGATGTCGGCCGGGTCGGTCCCGGCAGGAGATGGCAGTCCCGGCAGGAGATGGCGGACCCGGCAGGAGATGTCGGCCGCGTCGGTCCCGGCAGGAGATGGCGGTCCCGGCAGGAGATGGCGGACCCGGCAGGAGATGTCGGCCGCGTCGGTCCCGGCAGGAGATGTAGGTCCCGGCAGGAGACGTCGGCCACGTCGGTCCCGGCAGGAGATGTCGGCTGCGTCGGTATTGTGTGAGGTCTGAGGATGTGATGGGTTCCCATGACAGCCAGGGGTCTGCTGAAGACCTCCATACCTATCGTGACGGTTCTTGTGTGAGGGCCAGCGTTTATGTGGTGTTCATAGAAGAACATGATTTTCACTCTACATAGCGGCTGTAGCACTGCTGCATTCTGGAGAAGCGATAAGATACAGCTTCAGCTCCCCTAAGGAGACTATTAAGGTACCGTCACACTTGGAGATATCGCCGGTGATTCCACAGGCGACGCTAAGGCGTGGCCTGTCGCCGGCGACATCGCCAATGCGTCGCCTAATGTAAATGGGCGATGGCGACACGTCTGAGTGCTCTGATGTGAAACCAGGCGACCATTCCTGGGTGATGTGCGCTGATCGCCCTGTGTAACATCTCATGAGCGATGTGAAAGGTGACAGCACACATCACCAAAACTATTCAGTAGGCATTTCAGGGCGTAGTTACTATCTCCGGCGGTCGCGTGGATTGGTGGCAGCTCCAGCGTTACGATTGGTAGTCTTGTTCCTCGGCGTCCTATTTGATGATGTGTGCGTCCCACATTAATGTAGTCTTCCTTTCCATGGTGCTGAAAGGTGTATTAGGCCCCTTTGACATCTGCGTTTTATGCTGATGGCGGCAGTTGCAGTTAAAAAAACTGCAACTGCCACGATTACCGCAAGTGTGACCGCACTTGAGGTTCATTTGCGGCAAGCACCATACAATGTCTATGGGGCTTGCGGCAGGTGCGGCTGGGAAAAAACCGCAGTATGCCGCAAGTGCCGAAACCGCACTTGGCGCACTTGCCGCACCTGCCGCAAGCCCCATAGACATTGTATGGTGCTTGCCGCAAGTGAACCGCAAGTGCGGTCACAATTGCGGTAATCGTGGCAGTTGCGGTTTTTTTAACTGCAACTGCCGCCATCAGCATAAAACGCAGATGTCAAAGGGGCCATACCCAGGAGCGTACATTCTATTAAAAAGCAGCACGTTGATGCCCCACTGTGTGCTACAAAGTGCAGAGATGTGCCATTGCCAAATGTCTCTTTTTAACACCAACACAATTGTCTCAGTACATGTCAATTCTGCATCAGACACCCAGGCCAATCACATTTCTTCAAGGCGTTATACAACATAATGTTCACGCCTATCTCCGAGATGCGGGTCAAAATTACGCCCACATAGCTAATGTGGTTGCTCTGTGTGACGCGTATGCGGCCGCCAGCGACTTAATCGCCTGTGGGGCTTGGGCGACGCTCAGGCAATTTCCGGTCAGGTCGTCGCCTGAGCGTCGCCTAAGGTGTCGCCCCGTGTAAATGGGCGTCGGCGACCTCGGGCGACACGCAAAAACGTGCGTCGCCTATGGGATCGCCGGCGATATGGCTAGGTGTGACGGTACCCTTACAGTACAGAGAAAAAAAAAAGTGTTTTTAAACATATGGGAAAAAACAACAAAAATTTATATCCAACCCCTATTTCCCATAAAAAGCAAAACATAAATAATCCCCCCCATATTTGGTATCACTGCATTCATAAAAGTCCTCTCAAAATCCAAAATAAATGAATGTGATTGGTAGACAGCGTAACAAAAAACAACAATTAAATCGCCAGAATTCTATATATTTTTTTGCCTCCTCCACCTTGCGATGAATGGCATATAACAGCCAATCAGTACATGATCTACAGCCACATGGTATCAGTAATGTCAGCACAGGGCACAACAAACCTCCCCTCACAGCCCGGATCATAAAGATTAATAACGTTACAGATCTTGGAAAATGACACAAGCAAAAATGTATTTTTAATTACAAATTTCTGAATTTTTTTCACACTAATAAAAGAATAAACAATTTCTGTTCAGTATCTACATAATTGTAAGGATCGAGGTCAAGACCAGGCCTGGCGATACAGGGGCCCGGGCGACCCCAGCACATACTGCAGCTGGATGTGCATCCGAGGACATGCATCAAGCTGAAGCGCATTGATGTACAGAGACCCGTTAGGTTCCTGCATTGTGATACACGCTGACGGCCAAACTGTGGCTGACAGCTGACGTCTGCGGTACCGTGACAGGGCAGCACATGACAGTCACTTCTTGCATCAAGGCGCACACTCCAATGTCAGCTACCAGCTGTGCGTTGTTACAGAGGACACTGGGTGATGTGGGAGCTGAAGAACGTTGAGTAGAATACTTTCTTAAATTAGAGAAAAATAGGGACATGTATACTGACGCGCCCACCAGGGCCGTGAGGTACTCGGAACCGGGCCGAACAGTTCAGTTCTCTTTGGGGAATGTCATGGTGGCGTGACCTGGCTCCGTGAGCCTGGCGGTGTCATAAAAATGGGGGTTATTTATATGGGATTAAATTTGTGACGCCACCTGTGGTATTCAGCAATTGGATGGCCGACGCTGCGGTTCAGATCCACTGGGGTGATGCAGCAGGGATGTTACAGCTCTCCACGGGTAGAGCAGGACCCCAGGGCAGTTATAGTCTATTGATGGTGGTCACAGGTGTAACCCAGGGCAGGTCGTGAAGTAAATAAATCAGGGGACACAGCAGGGTGCAGTCTTCACAGTTTACTCAGTTTCTGAAGTACGCCGACCCGCCGGGTGCTGTGTACTCCGAGTCAGGGATCCAGCCATTCCCAGGCAGATTGGTGGCACTTGTTTGGTACCCCCTTTGTGTTACCTTTCCGGGTCATCTCACTGCGCTGGCTCTCGCCCTCCTGCCTTTCACACACACTGTCCAGAGCCAGCAGCTTGGGTCCTGTCGGGCGACGTCTCTCTTGTCCCCTTGAGCATATGCGGCTGCCTTTTCAGCGATTGTGTGCGGATTTGGCTGCTGCACATAAAGATACAGCAGCCTCCAGGTTTGCTAGCTGAATCTTAAAGTCTTCCACTAGTCTGGGGCCGGTCCCCTCTGTGGCCTAGCTCCTCCAGCAAGTCCCTCCAGGCAATCACTGGAAAGGGGTTCCTCCACACAGGGCTCTGTGGCGACCCAGAGGTGCTCCCCCTCCCCTCAGAGCTCCCTCTCAGTCTCTGGAGATACTCTACATCCTCTCTGACCTGGGACGAGCTCGTCTGGCTCCAGTCCCCGGGTCCAACTTTCTCTCCATCCTCTTCCCCAGGACAAGCTACTCACAACTCCAGTCCCCGGGTCCGACTCACTGACTGCGCACTTCCTGTTTCTGTCTGGATTAACTTCTCCCACTCTGAACTGTCACTGCCTACCTCCTAGTGCTCCACTACTTCCTAACTGTTCCACCTACTAATCCCCTTCTCCAGCCAGAGATGGGGTCTGCCCATCATGGGGTTTCTTCTGCCTCAGCACCCCTGGCCTAGAGTGGGCTGGTGTTGGATGCGGATGTGTGGGTACCGGGTAGTGCCCTCTCCTTACCAGGGGTGGGGGGGAGGTACCACACCTCTGGCTAAGGTGCAGTACCTCTGTGGCGAATGGACCATAAGGGACACCATATATACCAGGATGGGGACCATATATACCAGGATGGAGATATATAGGCTACATTCAGACTCTGCATTTTTTGATCCATTATTTGCAGTACACTGCATAAAACGGATCACTCAAATTAAACTCTTCATTTGAGAGGTTTCTGTTGGGCCACTCTGCCATAAAGGCCCGACTGGTGGAGGCTGCAGTGATAGTTCACCTTGTGGAACTTTTTCCCATCTCCCTACTGCATCCCCAGAGCTACTATTGTATCCTGTTGTGGACAGCAGACTGCCATCAGGAGGCGCTATACACAGTACTGTGGACTCAGAGTCGGTGTCCATTTTGGTGGAGTCGGAGGTTTGGCTTACCGGCTGCACACCATGACTGTGGAGATGGAGTCTGAGACGGTTTCCATTTTGGTGGGGTTGGATTCAGGGAAACTGAGGATTCGGAGTCAGAGGTTTGATTACTGACTGCACATCCCTGGCTATAAACTGCACAATGCTGCAGGGCAGGCACTAGTCTCAGCCGTCCTGCTGTGTTGTATGATGGGGCAGCCCATAGTCTGTGCTGTCAGTACTAAATGGCACTAAAATGCATCAAATGAATTGGAAAAGGCAAAAAAATGCAGCAAAAATGCAATAATCAGAAGATTAATAGTAATAAGGGCATCTGAATGTCCGTCACTTGTAAATGGGTGTGGTCAGGGGCGGGCAAGGGTGGGGCTAAAAATTTGCGTGGCGCACTACGTGCGCCGCATCGACTGTCCCTCTTTCTGTTCTTCAAAAGTTGGGAGGTATGCTATTATGCCCATTGCCCAGTATGTACTGCCTCTGTGGTACACTCATGCTAGTACTACCACCAGTGACTGTCAGGACATGCTGGGTGGGCATGATTGTACCACAGATGCTGGCAGGACATATTGGGCAATGGGCATGCATGATAGTACCACCAGAGGCTAGCATAACATGCTGGCCAATGGCCATGATAATCATGGCCATTGCCCAGTAGTATGTCCTGCCAGCCTCAGCTAAGGGTCCCAGGCAGTTACCTTCTCATCCATTCTGCTGCTGGCTGGGAGTCCTATACAGTGCAGCATGTAGTGTGAATGCCACACTATGGAGATGCTGCTTCTACTACTGCCACATGGAGGCGAGGCTCAGGGCCACATAGAGATTACAGGGGCCGCATAAGGGGCGGATATGGGTCCCAATCAGGGGCGTACATAGAGATCAATGGGCACTCTCAGGGGCGTGCATAAAGACCATGGGGCCGAATCATAGGCGTACATAGATAACATGGGGCACAGTCAGGGGCGTGTATAAAAATCATGGGGCCCACTCAGGGTTCGTACATAGAGATCATGGGGCCCACTCAGATGCGTACATAGAGATCATCATGGGGCCCACTCAGAGGTGTACATACAGATTACGGGGTCCACTCAGAGGCGCACATAGAGATCATAGGGCCCACTCAGGGATCGTACATACAGATCATGGGGTCCACTCAGATGCATACATAGAGATCATCGTGGGGCATACTCAGAGGCATACATAGAGATTATGGGGCCCACATAGAGGCGCACATAGAGATCACGGGGTCCACTCAGATGCGTACATAGAGATCATCATGGGGCCCACACATAGGCGCACATAGAGATCACGGGGCCCACTCAGATGCGTACATAGAGATCATCATGGGGCCCACACATAGGCGCACATAGAGATCATGGGGCCCACTCAGATGCGTACATAGAGATCATGATAGGGCCCACACATAGGCGCACAGAGATCATGGAGCCCACACATAGGCGCACATAGAGATCATGGGGCCCACACATAGGCGCACATAGTGATCATGGGGCCCACACATAGGCATACATAGAGATCATCATGGGGCCCACACATAGGTGCACATAGAGATCATGGAGCCCACTCAGGGGCGTACATAGAGATCATCATGGGGCCCACACATAGGCGCACATAGAGATCATGGGGCCCACACATAGGCGCACATAGAGATCATGGGGCCCACACATAGGCGCACATAGAGATCATGGGGCCCACACATAGGCGCACATAGAGATCATGGGGCCCACTCAGATGCGTACATAGAGATCATCATGGGGCCCACACATAGGCGCACATAGAGATCATGGGACCCACACATAGGCGCACATAGAGATCATGTGGCCCACTCAGATGCGTACATAGAGATCATGATGGGGCCCACACATAGGCGCACATAGAAATCATGGGTCCACTCAGATGCGCACATAGAGATCATCATGGAGCCCACACATAGGCACACATAGAGATCATGGGGCCCACACATAGGCGCACATAGTGATCATGGGGCCCACTCAGGGCGTACATAGAGATCATCATGGAGCCCACACATAGGCGCACATAGAGATCATGGAGCCCACTCAGGGGCGTACATAGAGATCATCATGGGGCCCACACATAGGCGCACATAGAGATCATGGGGCCCACTCAGGGGCGTACATAGAGATCATCATGGGGCCCACACATAGAGCGCACATAGAGATCATGGGGCCCACACATAGAGCGCACATAGAGATCATGGGGCCCACACATAGGCGCACATAGTGATCATGGGGCCCACTCAGGGGCGTACATAGAGATCATGGGCCCACACATAGGCGCACATAGAGATCATGGGGCCCACTCAGGGCGCACATAGAGATCATGGGGCCCACTCAGGGGCGCACATAGTGATCATGGGGCCCACTCAGGGGCGTACATAGAGATCACCATGGGGCCCACACATAGGCGCACATAGAGATCATGGGGCCCACTCAGGGGCGCACATAGTGATCATGGGGCCCACTCAGGGACGTACATAGAGATCATCATGGAGCCCACACATAGGCGCACATAGAGATCATGGGGCCCACTCAGGGATTGTAGATAGAGATCATGGGGCTCCGTGAGGTTAGGCTCTCACTGCACCCCAGTATGGTGCCATCAGGGAGCTCCCACAGTGTTTGCTTCATACTAAGGCCTGTGATGCCCTGTGGGACCTCCCTGATGGCACCATGCTGGGGGCAGTAGTAGAAGCAGCAGCAGCAGTATCTCCTCACACTAAATGCTGCACAGCACTACAGGCCCCCAGCAGGTGAGACTGGATGGTGGAGGCTGCAGCACGGTCTGGGACCCCCCACACCCCAGGCTGATGGCTGAGGAGCCCATCTCTTATGGAATAATGGGCTCCTCAGTCGCTCAGTTACTAGGACGACCTAGCACACACCCCGCCCCCCCGCACCCAAGCCTCCTTCCCCTGGCCACCCAAACCCAATATCCCCCCCCCCGCCTTTATAGTCACCCTGGGCCTGTCTGCAGGGGCGATGACGGGTCCCTCTCCTCCTCAGCGACGCTGCCGGCACCTGCGCACACAGCCTGGATGGAGGCAGTCATCGCAGGCTGAGGCTGTCTCCATCTGCGCACGCGCCGGCAGTGTCGCGCTGCGCAGAGGAGGCTGGGCGGCATCGCAACAGCAGGCAAAGCACGGAGAGCTCTCTCCGTGCTTTGCTGCTGCAAGACCAGAACAATCACTCACTAATCATATCGGCAGTGCGCCGATATGATTAGTGATAATACCGGAGGGGGGCCTCACACTGTCACTCTGCAGGGCCCAGGGGGGGGTATGGGGGCGGGGCTAAGTGGGCGGGGCTAAAAAGTGTCGGGGCCCCCCGGGGGATCTCCCGATCTCCCGCCGGGCCAGTCCGCCCCTGTATATATATAATGGAATTTCCCCTCCCCCTCCTTTTTTTTTCTGGGTATATATATATATATATATATATGGAAATATAGAGAAAATTTCATGTGATAAACATATAACTACATAGCTTTATTTGTGTGTTTGAAAATATATTTATATTTCATTGGCAGCATTAGTACAAAAAATACTGTGCTTAAACTACCTCATATAGAGAAGCAGTGAATTTAAGAACAAGAAAGAAGAACCTGCATTTTTTTTTAAGCTAAAACTGGTTTCTCCAATTGATTAATTGATTCCAACTGCATGTAATTTTGCTCATTTGTAGTTCTCTTTATAAGTTTTGTATTTTTGATGGTCTATGAATAAGAGCGCAGTGGCGCTCGAAACGCATCAGGCGGTTGGTCTGTATACCCGTATTCATACGTGAGCTTATAAAGGAAAGATAAAGAATTTTAAATGCATGGAGAACACGTGGTGCCAGATCTTCCTTTTGCTGATTAGGTTCAGGTGGTGCCGGCTGCTAGTTCCAGGCACACACTACAGGAGCAACACGCTTGGATGAAGCACTATTCCCTTCCCTTCTCCTTTACTTAAATAGCCTTGGGTGTCCCTATCTTGCAAGGGATCGCCGGGCTCTTTTCTACCGTGTAACTTCCCGGGTACGTCAGAAGAGTCTGTCCTGTCAGCGCTACCGTATTCCTCGGACCCGGTGGCACCCCTCCGGCCTCTGTCATCACCCTCCCCTGGGATGCTGGTTATGGACGAGCTTTCTTTCCATAGTACTGTGACTCTGTGGATTCTGTGTCTCCAAGGAGCCCAATCCCACCGGGATGTGACACTTTCTGTCTCTGTTATTCCTGTCTGTGCTGGTCACTCTGTGTTTTCTTCTCAGCCTACTCTTTGTCTCCTCTGCTCAGCTCCCTCTGGCCCACTTGTCTTGGCTGCTCGGCACTTGCCTACTAACTACTTACTATTTTCCCCTTTTATACTGGTTCATTACCTTGACTACGCCCCACCCACTTGTAACTGGCCCTACCACCCCTTGCCTGCCTAAAGTCATAGGGTCCGGGTTAGGTCTTATGTCAATGGATGTGTGTTTTGGAGGTGTTTGATATACAAACTGTCACTTTCTCCTGGCTGCAGTTCCTACCTGTGGCCACCTTGGTCGTAGGGCCGCCACAAGAACATTGTTCCTATGATGAGTCACCAATTTTTTTGGGACATAACAAAGTGATCGAAATCCATGAACTAAACCATGATCCTTGTTTGGTCTCCTCATATAAATAATTTCTCCTCATATAAATAATGACGAAGAAATTTGTCATTTTTCATTTTCGTTTTTTTCGCTCCTCGGCTTCCAAGAGCCATAACTTTTTTATTTTTCTGTCGACACAGACAGATGACGGCTTGTTTTTTGCGGGACGAGTTGTACTTTCAGATGCAATAATTTGTTTTACCATATAATGTACAGGGAAATTGCAAAAAGATTCCAAGTGCAGTGAAATTGCAAAAAAAGTGCAATTACACGTTTGTTTTTTGGGTTTTGTAGTTGCCGTGTTCACTATATGTTAAAACCGACGTGACCTTGTGATGCATCGGGTCAGTACGAGTTTGTAGATACCAAATATGTATACCTTTACTGGTATCTAGGTGGTGGAAAAAAATTTAAAAGCATGAAAAAAAAAAAACATTGCACTTTTTGCGCCATGTTCCGCGACCCGTAGCATCCTCATTTTTCGGGATCTGGGGCTGGGTGATGGCGTATTTTTTGCGTCTCGAGCTAACGTTTTTAATGATACCATACTTTGATGGATGCGCTGTTTTGATAGCCCGTTATTGCATTTTTTAGCATTGTTGCAGCGACCAAAAAACATAATTTTGGCGTGCCGCTGCACAGTCCGATCGCTTCTGACACATACAGAGGAGCTGTAGCTCCTCTGTATCTGTCAGAATCGTGGACCTGTTGTGGTTGGCAGCCCCTGCCAACCACATCAAGGAAATGCTCAGTGACAGGCTCCGGGGTCAAGCCAGGACCCCGGCCTGTCACGTCAGCACCGGAAATCTCGCAATGTTATCGCGAGATCTCCCCTGGAGCCCGGTAAGCGCGCGCTGCCGGCTCCGGCTCCCTTAGATCCCGCTCTCAGAGATTGAGGGCGGGATCTAAGGGGTTAACAGCACCAATCAGATGGCGGGACCAATTGTTGCTGTTAGTCCGACATCTCAGCTAGTGAGATCAGCTAAGATGTCGGAGGTTTGAAGTGAGCTCCACGCCGGAGCTCACTTCAAACACCGGGTAACGACAGCCTGACGTCTAGAGACGTAAGGCTTCCGTTAAGGCGATAATCATCCATAATGCCGGAGACCACTTGTTACACACAGAATATGTTCAGGCGCAGGGCACACAAGTGGTCGGTGGCATTTTCAGCAGTGATCTGATAACTTCTCATTGAATAACTCTGCACTCCTTTAGTGATTTATACATTTTTACTTTTGGACTTGGTTTTCACATTGTCTCTATATAAATGATTTTCAATGATTAGATTAATTCATCGTGATCTGGAAAGGTGATTACATGAGACGTGTGGTCGCTGAACTTTATGTATTGCATTAATTAATATGGCAAACGTCCCAGGAAAGCTTTCATAAATTAACTTTGGAGGTGAACAAAACTGCAGAAACTCTACGATGTGCGGGAAATTCAAACGTTCTAACGGTTCTGAGATCAGCCAATCAGCACAAGGAGAGATGTAGATATAATTCAGTAAGACATGCCTAGGATTGCATCATCATTTCTGCAGTTCTCTCTCTGGTCCACCCTTCCTATATATTAAGTAGGAGTTGGAACAGTTTAGACATTTGCTGTCTATTGTGATTGCAGAAGATGCCTGGTCGCGGCAAAGGAGGGAAAGGGCTTGGAAAAGGTGGTGCCAAGAGGCACAGGAAGGTGCTCCGTGATAACATCCAGGGCATCACCAAGCCTGCCATCCGCTGTCTAGCTCACAGAGGAGGCGTCAAGCGCATCTCCGGCCTCATCTATGAAGAGACTCGCTGAGTCCTAAAAGTCTTCCTGGAGAACATGATCCGTGACGCTGTCACCTACACCGAGCACGCCAAGAGGAAGACTGTCACTGCTATGGACTTGGTGTACGCGCTCAAGCGCCAGGGCCGCACTCTCTACGGCTTCGGAGGTTAATTGTGTTCTGCTCCATCCTGACAACCCAAAGGCATCACCAAGCATGCCATCTGGCTTGCAGAGGAGGTTCAAGCGCATATCTGGCCTCATCTATGAAGAGACTCGCACAGTCCTGAAAGTCTTCCTGGAGAATGTGATCTGTGACGCTGTTGTAGCTCCCCAGGGGTTAATGTGCCACAGTAACATCACAAGGGTTAACTCCCCACACAACACTGGACACTGCACTAGCACCTCTAGGCTAGTAGGGGGAGCTCAAGCAGTTCCCTGATATATTCTGGTCTGAGGAGGAAGCAGTGAGTTGACAGCTCAGTAGAGAGCAGGGAGCACTAGGGAGAGGACCTGTAAATGGGAGCAGTGCTGAGCTCCTGGCAGGGACCACGGACTACTTTCCAGCCTGAAGCCAGGGTCTGAGGAGAGGAGTACAAGAAACAGAGGAACATATCTGGGAGACTAAGTTACCTCATAACTCGCCCCAGAGGAGCGCCGAGACCGCATCCGAATCTGTGACTGAAACACACAGCACAGAAAACACCGGGATAGTGGAGGTTTTAGATCTACACTGTACCTCAGCGAAGCAATACGGTGGAGTTGCCTAGCAAAAGGGGTACCTGTGAGGAGAGACAGGGCAGCAGCCTAGCTGAAGCAGCAGCAGGGTCACACACACACAGCGTAGCAGTGGGAAGCTGAAGATCCAGACAGGATGGGAGCAACCCGGCCCCGGTACAGACTCCGTGGACAGTACTCTGCTGAATACCATCACCAGTAAAGCCTTGGAAAACTTCAAAACCGTGAGTGTGTGGACACCTCTCGCCTGACTCCGCGTGTTACACAGAACAAAGAGATGGAAACGCTCAGCCATTGGGCAGAAATTTCAAATTCAGTACTCAGCCAATCAGCACTCAGGAACACTGGCTCCGCCCACTGAATGATTCACTACAAATCTGGAATTAACCCTTTAGTGCCCACACCGTTTCCAGCAGCCCCTACAGACTGCAGTGATGAGAGCCCAGGGCCGATCCCCGCCTCCACCCGCAGCAGGAGCTTCTCTTCGGATGTGGGTGTATATACAGTTAGGGCCAGAAATATTTGGATAGTGACACAATTTTCGCGAGTTGGGCTCTGCATGCCACCACATTGGATTTGAAATGAAACCTCTACAACAGAATTTAAGTGCAGATTGTAACGTTTAATTTGAAGGGTTGAACAAAAATATCTGATAGAAAATGTAGGAATTGTACACACTTCTTTACAAACACTCCACATTTTAGGAGGTCAAAAGTAATTGGACAAATAAACATAACCCAAACAAAATATTTTTATTTTTAATATTTTGTTGCGAATCCTTTGGAGGCAATCACTGCCTTAAGTCTGGAACCCATGGACATCACCAAACGCTGGGTTTCCTCATTCTTAATGCTTTGCCAGGCTTTTACAGCCGCAGCCTTCAGGTCTTGCTTGTTTGTGCGTCTTTCCGTCTTAAGTCTGGATTTGAGCAAGTGAAATGCATGCTCAATTGGGTTAAGATCTGGTGATTGACTTGGCCATTGCAGAATGTTCCACTTTTTTGCACTCATGAACTCCTGGGTAGCTTTGGCTGTATGCTTGGGGTCATTGTCCATCTGTACTATGAAGCGCCGTCCAATCAACTTTGCAGCATTTGGCTGAATCTGGGATGAAAGTATATCCCGGTACACTTCAGAATTCATCTGGCTACTCTTGTCTGCTGTTATGTCATCAATAAACACAAGTGACCCAGTGCCATTGAAAGCCATGCATGCCCATGCCATCACGTTGCCTCCACCATGTTTTACAGAGGATGTGGTGTGCCTTGGATCATGTGCCGTTCCCTTTCTTCTCCAAACTTTTTTCTTCCCATCATTCTGGTACAGGTTGATCTTTGTCTCATCTGTCCATAGAATACTTTTCCAGAACTGAGCTGGCTTCTTGAGGTGTTTTTCAGCAAATTTAACTCTGGCCTATCTATTTTTGGAATTGATGAATGGTTTGCATCTAGATGTGAACCCTTTGTATTTACTGTCATGGAGTCTTCTCTTTACTGTTGACTTAGAGACAGATACACCTACTTCACTGAGAGTGTTCTGGACTTCAGTTGATGTTGTGAACGGGTTCTTCTTCACCAAATAAAGTATGCGGCGATCATCCACCACTGTTGTCATCCGTGGACGCCCAGGCCTTTTAGAGTTCCCAAGCTCACCAGTCAATTCCTTTTTTCTCAGAATGTACCCAACTGTTGATTCTGCTACTCCAAGCATGTCTGCTATCTCTCTGATGTATTTTTTCTTTTTTTTTCAGCCTCAGGATGTTCTGCTTCACCTCAATCGAGAGTTCCTTTGACCACATGTTGTCTGGTCACAGCAACAGCTTCCAAATGCAAAACCACACACCTGGAATCCACCCCTGACCTTTAAACTACTTAATTGATTACAGGTTAACGAGGGAGACACCTTCAGAGTTAATTGCAGCCCTTAGAGTCCATTGTCCAATTACTTTTGGTCCCTTGAAAAAGAGGAGGCTATGCATTACAGAGCTATAATTCCTAAACCCTTTCTCCGATTTGGATGTGGAAACTCTCATATTGCAGCTGGGAGTGTGCTCTTTCAGCCCATATTATATATATAATTGTATTTCTGAACATGTTTTTGTAAACAGCTAAAATAACAAAACTTGTGTCACTGTCCAAATATTTATGGCCCTAACTGTACCTATTACCACAGAGTGGATAAATGCACATTTTTTTTCTTCCAAATTGCATCTCAGCAGCTTCTCCATTAATCATCATAAATACATTTTATGTATAATGCATCTGCTGCACTCACCCATATAGTGTATCCCCCAATACAGAAGTAAACAAGCTTTTGGTTTCTCCTATAATGCCTGGGATATTGAGCCCAGTCAGTGCAGCCACAGCTCTGATGTAGACGGGGTGGTGGCTCTTAGAAGAGCCTTTGGGGTGATGGTGAAGCAGGACACTGATCACTTGGCGCTGGTGTACTTGGTGACGGCCTTGGTGCCCTCGGACACGGCGTGCTTGGACAGCTCTCCGGGCAGCAGCAGGCGCACGGCGGTCTGGATCTCCCGGGAGGTGATGGTGGAGCGCTTGTTGTAATGAGCCAGGCGGGAGGCCTCCCCTGCGATGCGCTCGAAGATGTCATTGACGAAGGAGTTCATGATGGTCATGGCCTTGGAGGAGATGCCGGTGTCGGGGTGGACCTACTTCAGCACCTTGTACACATAGATGGCATAGCTCTCCTTCCTGGTCTTCCTACGTTTCTTGCCGTCCTTCTTCTGGGTCTTAGTGACGGCTTTCTTGGAGCCCTTCTTAGGAGCAGGCGCAGACTTAGAATCAGCCATGATGCACAAAAAGTGATCAGAGAACTTGATAGAAAATAATGATCCTGAGGCTCCCAAAGCGGCCGCATTTATAGCCCGGCCATGCTAATGAGCACTGCTGTCAGATCACTAATCTATTGGTTGGGAAAGTCATGTGACTAAACGTACCGCCCACTACAGCTCATTGGGTTCCACAAATTTCTTCCCTATTGGCTGATTCAGATCTAGCTGATTAACCTCTTCAGGACCCAGCCTATTTTGACCCTAAAGACCTTGGCATTTTTTGCAATTCTGACCAGTGTCCCTTTATGAGGTTATAACTTGGGAACACTTCAACAGATCCTAGCGATTCTGAGAATTGTTTTTTCGTGACATATTGGGCTTCATGCTAGTATTAAATTTAAGTTGATAATTTTTGCGTTTATTTGTGAAAAAATCAAAAATATGGCAAAAATGTTGAAAATTTCACAATTTTCACATTTTTTTTTTTTTTTTTCTGATAAACAAGAGAGATATGTGACAAAAAAAAAGTTATTACCGTATATACTCGTGTATAAGCCGACCCGTGTATAAGCCGACCCCCCTACTTTTGCCCCCAAAATCTGGGAAAACCTATTGACTCGTGTATAAGCCGAGGGTGGACCCCAGCACAGGTATACAGCCCCCAGCAGTGTGGTATACAGGCCCCCGCAGTGGTGTACAGGCCTCCCCAGTGGTAGTATACAGCCCCCAGAAGTGTGGTATAAAGCAGCCTCCCCAGTGGTACATACAGGCCCCAGCAGTGTTACAGCAGCCTCCCCAGTGGTATATACAGCAGCAGCCCCAGAGATATATACAGCAGCCCCAGTGGTAGTATACAGCAGCCCCAGAGCTATATACAGCAGCCCCAGTGGTAGTATACAGCAGCCCAGAGGTATATACAGCAGCCCCAGTGGTAGTATACAGAAGCCCCAGAGGTAGTATACAGCAGCCCCAATAGTAGTATACAGCAGCCTCAGTGGTATATACAGCAGCAGCCCCAGTAGTAGTATACAGAAGCCCCAGTGGTAGTATACAGCAGCCCCAGTAGTAGTATACAGCAGCCCCAGTAGTAGTATACAGCAGCCCCAGTAGTAGTATACAGCAGCCCCAGTAGTAGTATACAGCAGCCCCAGTAGTAGTATACAGAAGCCCCAGTAGTAGTATACAGCAGCCCCAGTAGTAGTATACAGCAGCCCCAGTAGTAGTATACAGCAGCCCCAGTAGTAGTATACAGCAGCCCCAGTAGTAGTATACAGCAGCCCCAGTAGTAGTATACAGAAGCCCCAGTGGTAGTATACAGCAGCCCCAGGGGGTATATACACAGCAGCCCCAGTAGTAGTATACAGAAGCCCCAGTGGTAGTATACAGCAGCCCCAGTAGTAGTATACAGAAGCCCCAGTGGTAGTATACAGCAGCCCCAGGGGGTATATACACAGCAGCCCCAGTAGTAGTATACAGAAGCCCAGTGGTAGTATACAGCAGCCCCAGTAGTAGTATACAGAAGCCCCAGTGGTAGTATACAGCAGCCCCAGGGGGTATATACACAGCAGCCCCAGTAGTAGTATACAGAAGCCCCAGTGGTAGTATACGGCAGCCCCAGTAGTAGTATACAGAAGCCCCAGTGGTAGTATACAGCAGCCCCAGTAGTAGTATACAGAAGCCCCAGTGGTAGTATACAGCAGCCCCAGGGGGTATATACACAGCAGCCCCAGTAGTAGTATACAGAAGCCCCAGTGGTAGTATACAGCAGCCCCAGTAGTAGTATACAGAAGCCCCAGTGGTAGTATACAGCAGCCCCAGTAGTAGTATACAGAAGCCCCAGTGGTAGTATACAGCAGCCCCAGGGGGTATATACACAGCAGCCCCAGTAGTAGTATACAGAAGCCCCAGTGGTAGTATACGGCAGCCCCAGTAGTAGTATACAGAAGCCCCAGTAGTAGTATACAGCAGCCCCAGGGGGTATATACAGCAGCAGCCCCAGGGGGTATATACAGCAGCAGCCCTAGGGGGTATATACAGCAGCAGCTCCAGAGGTATACAGACCCCCCCCCATAGGTAGTATACAGGGGCCCCAGCTGTATACAGCAGCCCCAGCTGTATACAGCCCCCCCGTGGTATCCAGGGCCCCAGCTGTATACAGCCCCCCCGTGGTAACAAGGGCCCCCCTTGCTGCACCTGTAAAGGAAGAAGTCAGTATACTTATCGCTGCTGCCACCGCCGCCGCTCCGCTTCTCGGTCACCGCGCTGCTCCGGGTCTTCACGCTTCCTGTTCCTTCTCCGGCGCTCGAACAATGACGTCATTTCCTGAGCGCCGGAGAAGGAACAGGAAGCGTGAAGACCCGGAGCAGCGCGGTGACCGAGAAGCGGAGCGGCGACGGCGGCGGCGGCAGCAGCAGCGATAAGTATACTGACTTCTTCCTTTACAGGTGCAGCAAGGGGGGCCCTGGTTACCACGGGGGGGGGCTGTATATACGGGGGGCCCTGGTTACCACGGGGGGGCTGTATATACGGGGGGGCCCTGGTTACCACGGGGGGGGCTGTATATACGGGGGGCCCTGGTTACCACGGGGGGGCTGTATATACGGGGGGGCCCTGGTTACCACGGGGGGGCTGTATATACGGGGGGGCCCTGGATACCACGGGGGGGGGCTGTATGGGGGGGCTGTAAGGCGATATGCACTGCTCCCCCCGCGGATGGGCGGGGATGCAGTGCATATCATGAATAAGTTATGAGCGGCTCCACGTCACGAGCCGCTCATACTGCAGCCTTCCCCCCACCTCCTCCAGCCTCCTCCTGCCTCCTCCTGCTCCCGGACACAGCCCCCACGTATATGACTCGTGTATAAGCCGAGGGGGGGACTTTTCAGCCCAATTTTTGGGCTGAAAAAGTCGGCTTATACACGAGTATATACGGTAAATAATATTTCCCACATGTCTACTTCACATCAGCACAATTTTGGAAAAAAAAAAAAATTTTGTTAGGACGTTATAAGGGTTCAAAGTTCATGAGCAATTTTTCATTTTTCAACCAAAATTTACAAAACCATTTTTTTAGTGACCACATCACATTTTAAGTCCTTTTGAGGGGTGTACATGACAGAAAACACCCAAAAGTGACACTATTCCAAAAACTGCACCCCTCAAGCTACTCAAAACTACATTCAAGAAGATTATTAACCCTTCAGGTGCTTCACAGGAACTAAAGCAAAGTCGAAACAAAAAATGAATATTTTATTTTTTTTT
>JARQOC010000011.1:188436265-188498765 GCA_033576535.1 Allobates femoralis
AGTCATATTCTTGTATATAGGGGCAGACAGTGTATGCTATGTACACTTCCAGATTATCAACAACCAAAGTGGTGGCAAATTTTACGACCGCCCCGGGCGCCACAAACAGTTGCTACGCCGCTGGCTGTGCTGCACACCCGCGGCACTATTCTGGCACTGAGTTCCAGGAGGGGGGGGCCCCAAAAAATTTCTTGCACCAGGGCCCACTACAGTCTGGGTCCGCCCCTGGCACAGCGTTACCTGCTGCTAACGCTGTGCACTGAGGAAGACATGTCTAAGCTTAGTGGAGAACCTGCCTAACTGCTGCCTGTACTCTGCCTTTACTAGGGAACCTGCCTGACTACTGCCTGTACTGTCTATACTGGGGAACATGCCTGACTGCTGCCTGCCTGTACTGTACTGGGGAACGTGCCTGACTGCTACCATTGCTGGGGAACCTGCCTGACTGCTGCCTGTGCTGGGGAACCTGCCTGACTGCTGCCTGTGCTGGGGAAAGTGCCTGCTGCCTGTGCTACCTGACTGCTGCCTGTGGCTACTGCCTGTGCTGCCTGACTGCTGCCTGTGCTGGGGAAAGTGCCTGCTGCCTGTGCTGCCTGACTGCTGCCTGTGGCTACTGCCTGTGCTGCCTGACTGCTGCCTGTGGCTACTGCCTGTGCTGCCTGACTGCTGCCTGTGGCTACTGCCTGTGCTGCCTGACTGCTGCCTGTGGCTACTGCCTGTGCTGCCTGACTGCTGCCTGTGGCTACTGCCTGTGCTGCCTGACTGCTACGTGTACTGGCTACCTGCTGCCTCTGAGCACTGCCTGACTGCTGCCTGTCACTACTGCCTGTGCTGCCTATGCTTCCTGACTGTTATGTGTGACTACTGCCTGTGCTTGCTGCCTGTGAATGCCACCTATACTGCCTGACTGCTACATGTGACTATTACCTGTGCTGCTTGACTACTACATGTGACTATTACCTGTGCTGCCTGACTGCTACATGTGATTACTGCCTGTGCTGGCTGCCTGACTGCCTGTGCTGCATGTGAATGCCGCCTAAACTGCTTGACTGTACTACGTGACTACTGCCTGTGCTGCCTGACTGCTACATGTGACTATTGACTGTGCTGCCTGACTGCTACATGTGACTACTGCCTGTGCTGGCTTCGAGACTGCTGCCTATAACTACTGCCTGTGCTGGCTCACTGCTACATGTGACTACTGCCTGTGCTGGCTGCCTGTGCTGCCTATGACTACTGCCTGTGCTGCCTGACTGCTACATGTGACTATTGAATGTGCTGGCTGGCTGACTGACTGCCTGTGACTGCTGCTTGACTGCTGCCTATGCTGCCTGACTGCTTCATGTGACTGTTGCCTATGCTACCTGATTGCTGACTGTAATGGTGGGTTTACACACACCAATCATTGTATCCAATATCTGAACCAATCTCTGGTTGCAGTGAAATCATGGACAGATTGCTCCATGTTGTACACAGCCACAAAATGGAGCAATCTGTCCATGATTTCACTGCAACCAGAGATTGGTTCAGATATTGGATACAATGATTGGTGTGTGTAAACCCACCATAAGAGTTTTGGGGTCAATCGGTGTGCTACAGTCCGCGCTGCCCGGTCATCCAAGGAGTCACACGGGAAACAGTGTTCCAAGTAAAAGTTTCATTATCATTGATACCCTGAGGACTGTGCCAGGATTGGGCGCCGAAACGCGTCGGTTTTGAAGAATAAAGAAACTTTTACTTGGAACACTGTTTCCCGTGTGACTCCTTGGATGACCGGGCAGCGCGGACTGTAGCACACCGATTGACTCTTGAAGTATCCATTATCTTGTGGAGGTGGAAGTCCAGCAGCAGCCTACAAATACTAAAACCAACGCCTTTATTCCAGTTGTGGGAGTCACAACTGGATCAGGTTAGTGCAACCTGTTTACACCTATAAGACCCTATTCTTACTGAGTGATAGGGCACTATTGCGCCTCTGTTGTCTCCCCTTATATTTTATATTGATTGCTGACTGTGACCACTGCCTGATTGCTGCCTGTCACTACTGCCTGTGCTTTATGACTTGCTACATGTGACTGCTGCCTGTGCTGGCTGCCTGACTGCCTGTGACTGCTGCCTGACTGCTACATGGGACTACTCTCTGTGCTGCTGCCTGATTGCTGCCTGTGACGGCTGCCTGACTGCTGCCTGTGACTACTGCCTGTGATGCCTGACTGCTACATGTGATTACTGCCTGTGCTGGCTGCCTGCTGCCTGTGACTTCTTCCTGACTGCTTCCTATGTTGCCTGTGCTGCCTGACTGCTACATGTGACTACTGTCTCTGCTAGCTAACTGCTGCCTGTGCTGCCAGACTGCTACATGTGACTACTGCCTGTGCTGCCTGTGACTACTGCCTGTGCTGCTTGACTTCTGCCAGTGACTGCTGCCTCTGCTGCCTGTCTGGGACTTATCTTCTCCTCCTCTTCCTCACTCTCTGCTCAGCTCCTCTGTTCACAACACCATGCAGGGCTGACGACAGATTTTTGTGGGCCCCGGGCGAAAGAGTCTCAGTGGGCCCCTTTAACACTCACACACAGCACTGCTACATGCCCAATACATGCACATACAGATACGCAAAGCTCTGCTACATGAACTCTACATACCCAGGTCTGCTACATGTACAATACATGCACATACAAACACACACAAAGCTCTGTTACATGCACATACAAATACCTAGCTTTGCTCACATGTACAATACATGCAAATACAAACACACACAGCTCTGTTACATGCACATACAGATACACACAGCTTTGTTACATGCAAACACAGATACACAGCTCTGCTACTCGTACACTATATACTCAGCTCTGCTACATGTACAATACATGCACATGAAAACACACACATCTCTGTTACATGCACAATACATGCACATACAGATACACATACAGATATACACACACAGATATACACATACATACAGATAGACACACACACACACATATACAGATATACACACACACATACAGATATACAGACACATACAGATATACACACACATACAGATATACTGACATACATACAGATATACACATACATAAAGATATACAGACACATACAGATATACACATACATACAGATATACACACACATATACAGATATACAGACATAGATACAGATATAAACATACATACACATATACACACATACAGATATACACACATATACAGATATACACATACATACACATATACAGATATACACACACACATACAGAAATTCACACACATACAGATATATACACACATACATACAGCTATACACACACATACAGATATACACACATACAGATTATAATTGTACATTGCAGTTCTGCTGAGCGCAGAGTGATGTGCAGGAGCCGCCAATATAATGGGTATAATAACAGCTACCAGGTATTTACATATAGCTGGAGGGTGGGTGGGCCCCTGAAATCAATTTCCCTGGTGGGCCCCAGACACCCCAGTCCGACCCTGCCTGTAGCTGTGGAATTAATGTCATCTTTACTGGAATAAGATACTGATTTATGAGAGATCTGTCCTGAAATGTCACTGGTTTTACTGGTCAGTGTAATATCGATCACAATATTAATTATGAAATATAATCGTCTCCAGGTCAGACACAGGGGTCACATCCTAGAATGTGGATAACCTGACACCGCAGCATCGCTAACTGCTGCCTTATCCCCAGACACAGGGAGACTCCTGTATGGAGGCAGGAGATCACTGATCAACCGGAGATCACGTGTTACAGGAAGACAAAGAGAAGACACTGAGCGGGAACTTTCCTTATTGTTCCTCCTACATTACATCAGTGTTAACACTTTCAGGTAACTTCTCAGGGGCCGTTCTGGACAAGTGGATACATCAGACACGTGTGGTCGGTGGATTTTACGTGTTGAATTAATACAGGAAACATCTCAGGAAAACACATAAATCTGCAGAAACTGTACAATGAGCGGGAAATTCAAACTTCTAAACTGTTCTCAGTTCAACCAATCAGCAGAAGAAGAAGAAGTGACGTCACCAGTAAGACACGCCCAGGAAAGCGTCAACTCTGAAGTTCTCTTTCTGGTCCTATCATCCTCTATATAAACAAGGAGTTGGGGTAGAATAGTTATTTGGTTTAGCTGAATTTGTGGAAGATGTCTGGTCGCGGCAAAGGAGGGAAAGGTCTTGGTAAGGGCGGTGCCAAGAGGCACAGGAAGGTGCTCCGTGATAACATCCAGGGCATCACCAAGCCTGCCATCCGCCGTCTGGCTCGCAGAGGAGGCGTCAAGCGCATCTCCGGCCTCATCTATGAAGAGACTCGCGGAGTCCTGAAAGTCTTCCTGGAGAACGTGATCCGTGACGCCGTCACCTACACCGAGCACGCCAAGAGGAAGACCGTCACCGCTATGGACGTGGTGTACGCGCTCAAGCGCCAGGGCCGCACTCTCTACGGCTTCGGAGGTTAATTGTGTTCTGCTTCATTCCTGACAAACCCTACGGCTTTTCTTCCTGACAAACCCAAGGCTCTTTTCAGAGCCACCACATGTTCTACCTGAAAGGCTACAATTCTTACTGCTGCTGAACAATGGTGAGAACTAAAAAAAATAAAAAGGATATGGGGGTGGTATGTGAAAAAAGAAATATCTATTAACTAAATTGTGAAAGAACTGCATAGTCCTACGCGTGGTTTAAACCAGGGATTTCCGGCTTGTGGAGGCTTCCAGATGATCAGGATACTCCGCTATTTACTAATCTGCGCCCTCCTTTCTCCGATGCAATCTCAATTATCTGATAAATGCAGAAAATTTTTATTGTATACCTGCCTACGTAGTTATGACCAAAGTTCACAACATGCAGCTTCCACACAAAGCTTTATACAATGCCCAGTGAAGCCGCACATTACACCTGCCAGGATGAATTACAACGTCCCTTTAAATCCCCGGGATCATCTTATCAACATAGACATTGTAGAAAAGATCCCTGTGACCGCGATCGTACAACTGCAGCAACAGGTTCATTGTCCTTCCTATCATTGCCCCCTCTCTGGCTAGGTTGGCTGACTCTGATTAGACCCTAAACTACAGATCGGGCGATGTCGGATTTATCGGAGGTCGGGATCGGCCTCATCTGCGGCTGGATGAACCCATACATGACATTTCTATCACAGGCATTGTTTATACAGGATTTACCATCACATATTCCAAATACCCTGCATAGAAGGAAGCACTGCTGGAGCATCATTACAATAAAGTGTGATATAACCGAGACCGGGTGTCAAGCTCTGATTTATGTTATTATTTTGGGGCACAGGAGGTGAATGAGGAGCCTCCTGCTGTGTGGAGAAAGGAGCAGCATCACATCACTGCTGAATATACCTATAAGGGCACATAAAGGGATTAACCCCCGACACCATTAATAGCAGGAAACCGAGAGACTCCCAACAAATGAAGAGGCAGAGTGTTCAGGATCAGCTCTTCAGGGCACAAGGCTGGAGGAGGGGAGAGGGGCCTGGATTAGGAGGAGACTTGTATCCAGACACTGAGGTGGATATTGGGGACATTTACGGTAGTAATCGGTCACCACATCCCTCTCCTCCTTCAGCAGTAGTGCCGGGTCCTAGTGCCGCCTCTCCATTGTTCAAAAACAGAGGGGGAAGGGCAGTTAACTATTTCAGTGCTCGGCTGCACTTTCCTGAGTGATCTCCACGTGCAGCATTGCATCTTTGTTACAGACTGATGATGATGTTGCTGCTCATCATATTGAATTCATGTGGAGCCACTTTTACTATACTACAATATTTACTGCTTGGGTCAGGTTTACATCTATGTGGCAGTTTTCCGATATAAATGTTTTATTTGTGTGTTTTGTAACACATCTGAATTAATTCTTCCCTAGTGATCGCTGTGATCATCACTTTCTCCTTGTCTATGGTCACACTGGCACTTGGTGCATCTCCCCTGTGTTTATGGCGCTGCAGTCTGTGCTGTTCCGGGGATGTCTGGGAACAGCGCGGGCACTAAAGTATTAACACTAAGCCACAGGGAGCTACATCTGTGGGAGGAGCCAGAAATATCCTGAGTGCTGATTGGTTGATCAATAGAATATGAAATTCCCGCACAATGTCTGTTTCTCCTGCTCTTCTATCGCCTTTGTGTAACACGCGATGTCAGGGGTGAAAGCGGCTGCTGTCACATTCAGCACCATATGGCGGTGTATTATACTGTGTAGAGGTTATAGTATATTCTGCAGCACGATATTGGGAGTATGTAACATTGCCGCCTGCGCAGCGTGGGGGTGTATAATCGACATTTACCCCCCAATGCTGCACTCACTGGTTATATACAACAGATATTGGACCAGTAAGAGATACTGTCACAAACATCACAATTGTCAGTGGCAACCACATAATGCACCACTGCCTGGTGCAGCTACATCGCCCCATATGATCAACCACAAGACATCTAGAAGTGCAGAATCTCAGATCCGCGGTCCAGCTCTGATGGGGAGGAGGTGGTAGCTCTTAGAAGAGCCTTTGGTTGTAGGACAGATGTGGGATGAGGCGATCACTTGCTCTTCTTGCTGCTCTCGGTCTTCTTGGGCAGCAGCACGGCCTGGATGTTGGGCAGGACGCCTCCCTGGGCGATGGTCACCCCACCCAGCAGCCTGTTCAGCTCCTCATCATTGCGCACAGCCAGCTGCAGGTGACGGGGGATGATGCGGGTCTTCTTGTTGTCCCGGGCAGCATTGCCGGCCAATTCCAGGATCTCAGCAGTCAGATACTCGAGCACAGCGGCCAGATACACCGGAGCGCCGGCGCCCACTCTCTCCGCATAATTGCCCTTGCGGAGAAGCCTGTGCACACGACCGACCGGGAACTGCAGCCCTGCCCGGGATGAGCGGGTCTTGGCCTTCGCTCGGACTTTGCCTCCTTGTTTGCCACGTCCAGACATAATTTCGTACAGTTACAAAGTTGTTTAAGAAATGGTGATGATGACCGCTTCTGTCCCTATATATAAGCGAATGTCCCGCCCTCCTCTACTGTCATTGGATGGATCTGAAGCTGCCAATGGAGAAGGAAATGGAGCAAACACCAATGAGCTGCAGCTCAACGGACAGTGACGTCACCTTCACTGGAGCAGAAAGCGCAGATCAGGGAATGTACATGACCCAGATCAGCATAGAGAAGCACCGTGCTGCTGATATACAGTCACACGCTTCATTACAGTAAACCGCATATACTGCTGTCTAGTCTCCATACAATGCGGTATCGCCATGTTGGGCTGTATACCCCATATAGCACTGTACTGTCCCAATCTAATGGTTTATACTTTCCTATATTGCTTTATACTCCCAATGTAGTGCTGCATTCTCATAGTTCTCTAAGCCGCCTTTTTTGTACACAATAGTGTTTCATTGCCATATAGTGCAGCCCACTCCTAATAAAGAGCTTTATACTCCCAGATCTATACCCTCACACAGTGCTGTGTATTACCATATAGTACTGTATACCGCAATATAGCGCTGTATGTACCATAAACCTATCATACAGTGACTCCCAGGTGACAGGAGCAGATCTGCCGACACCGCGCGTTACACAGAACAATGAGATGGAAGCTTCAGCCATTGGGCGGGAATTTCAAATTCACTTTAGCCAATCAGCACTCAGGAAGACTCTGACTCCGCCAAAAGAATACAACTCACTTCAAACTCGGCATTAACCCTCTCGTGCCCGTGCTGTTTCCAGCCGCCCCTAGAGCAGCACAGACTGCAGTGAGCTTCTCCTCAGATGAGGGTGTATATACCGCAGTGCAACTAATTCATCCAGTTAAAAATTTACCAATTCATCTCAGCGGCTTCGTCATTAATCACAACAAAGATTTATGTACAATATATCGCTGCACTCACCATAGTGTATCTACCAGTACAGCGCTTCACTCCCTCTATGTTTGCCGTTTATCTATTATATATCACGAATGGAGCGAGTGCCCCTTTTGAGACCGCACTCGCTGCGAGTCAGCGTGGTCATGTGGATACGAAAAATGCATTGGCCGCGCAGCGGCCAATGCGAGCAGTTGTAAGGCGACTCGCTATGCCCGCGCAGCGGCATGGCGAGTCGCTTAGCAGCGCGAAGCATTGGCCGCGAAGCGGCCATTGCGAGTCAGAGACTCGCTCTGCTAGAATCCCGATGCATTGTGCATCGGGCACCCATCTAGTTTTCTATAAAGGAGAATCGGCGAGAAACACCGGCACTAAATGGTTAACAGAGGGGAAACTGTAAAATGGAGCCTTCTGGGAGCGGAGCCACAGTCTTCTTACGTAGTGCTGATTGGCTGAAATCCAAATTTGAACTGCCCGCCAATCTCTACCTTCCTCTGTAACACGCGGGGTCAGGGCGGCTCTCGGCTGGCGTTCTGGTGTTTAGTGATCGGCGGCCGCTTTCATCCCGCACAGGAGGCTGCAGATCCCCGGATTAGTGGCACAGTATCTATATAGTGCAGGGGTGGGGAACTCCAGTCCTCAAGGGCCGCAATCAGTGCAGGTTTTCAGGATTTCCTTAGTATTGCAATGCACAGGTGATAACATAATCACTTGCACTGGTGATGATTCCAAGCCCTGTGCAATACTAAGGAAATCCTTAAAACCTGCACTGATTGTGGCCCTCGAGGACTGGAGTTCCCCACCCCTGAGTACAAGCCCCGACTGCGGGATGTGATCAGCTCAGGAGATCGCGGTCACCTCGGTGCTCCGGACGGTTCATTACACGGGATCAGGAGCCGCCAGAATGTCACGATATGTAGCCACACGTAAATGATGGGAGCGGCGCAGCCTCGTATCAACAACGGGGACCCGAGATATGCGGTTATGATACTGCTGGTGACAGGGCCCTCACCGTCTGCAGACGGATCCTAAGCACTAGAATCCTTACACAGTGCTGAGGACTATGTGATGACGCTTCGCCAATTCCTTTTCTTCAGCAGTTGAGATGTGTTAAACACAAAACTCTATAGGATGCCAATTTACTGATAACATTCGGATAATGAAAACAAACTACATAAGCCTTAGGCGGCCGCCACACTCAACAATATTGTGAGCGATATTGTAATGGCGGGTTTACACGTTGCGATATCGTAGTACGATTTCAATGAAAAGTCACGTGGTTCAATCGTCGGACCCGAGATCGTTCCTGCGTTGTATGGTGTGAACGTCCAATACGATGCCGGAACGATGTCAATGCGATAACGGGGATTGAATGAGCGTGCTATTCAATGCCCCGATATTGAAGGGAGATTGGAGTCGGATCGTGCTGTGTAAACGCACAACTACGATGCGATTTGAAACGTTACCCATTCACTGCCATGTTAAAGGATCGTTCCTGGGTTGGGGGGCGTAGACATCGCACGGACGTTGTATTCCGATATCGCAGCGTGTAAACATCCAATGCGATGCGGAGAAACGTGCACTAATTGAGTTGTGATATCGCAACGATATTGAAGCGTGTAAACCCACCATTAGCGATCACGTGCACGCGCGATCGCTAAAGATATCGCTCACATCGCTGGTGAGCTGTCACACAGACAGACTCACCAGCGATGTGGAGCAGCGAGATCGCTGGTTACTATGGTACACATCGTGTTACTAGGCGCCGCGCGGCGCTTAGTAACCCGACGTTTACCATAGATACCATCTCCCAGCATAGGCTCTGCCGCTGGGAGATCGTTCATCGTGGTGTCACACACCACGATGAAGCAGATTGAACAAGCAATGATCGCTTGATATGAGCTCCGGCTCTCATATCTGCGATCTAACGATCAAGCGATTTTACATTGTAAAATCGCTTGATCGCACGTAGCGATGCACAAACGATATCGCTTAAGCGATCAAAAAGCAGATCACTTAAACGATATCATTCACAATATTGAAACGTGTGACGGCCGCCTATGATAGAGAGCAATCAGATATAAACCCCAAGTACGCCACCAATTATCCAGAGATACAGTAACCTGTAACAATCTGAGCGCAGGGAATATTGCTCCGGAACTTCTACAAATCACTGAATATGGTGACCCTGAGGAGACCGCAGATGCCAGACATCCTCTATTATACAATGCAATCAATAGGTAGCTGGTATTGTAGCCTCTCAGAACATGTGGTGGCTCTGAAAAGAGCCTTTGGGTTGTCAGGATGGAGCAGAACACAATTATCCTCCGAAGCCGTAGAGAGTGCGGCCCTGGCGCTTGAGCGCATACACCACGTCCATAGCGGTGACGGTCTTCCTCTTGGCGTGCTCGGTGTAGGTGAGGCGTCACGGATCACGTTCTCCAGGAAGACTTTCAGGACTCCGCGAGTCTCTTCATAGATGAGGCCGGAGATGCGCTTGACGCCTCCTCTGCGAGCCAGACGGCGGATGGCAGGCTTGGTGATGCCCTGGATGTTATCACGGAGCACATTCCTGTGCCTCATGCACCATGACTATGATCCCAGAGACTACAACAAGAGGACACTTGATCCCTTGTTGCACCCATCCATCCACCTATGCACCCATCATCCACGCACGCACACATCCACGCACACACACTGACATCCATGCACGCTGACATCCACATCCACGCACGCAGACATCCACATCCACACATGCTGACATCCACGCATCCACGCACGCACACTGACATCCACGCATGCTGACATCCAAGCATGCTGACATCCACGCGTGCACACATCCACGGACACACACACACATCCACGGACGCTGGAATTCACGCACATCCACGTACGCACACATGCACAGACACACTTACACACATCCACGGACGCACGCACACATTCACGCACACACACATCCATCCATTCACCCATCCATTCATTCATACTTACCCATGAGGAGGAGGAGCCGCTGAGAGGAGGAGGGGCCTCACCGCAGCTGCAACGGAGGCCGGCGGGCTGCTCCAAAATGGGTGAGCGGGGCTAGAGGGGAGGGGGGAGGAGTGAGCAGGGGAAGGGGGGATGAGCAGGGTGAGAGGGGGCTGTGCAGGCTGACCGGCGGGCACCTGAGCCCCCCGCACTGCATTACAGAAGGAGGAGGGCAGGTGGATGGTGGGGACGCGGGGAGGCAGGCCGGACACAAGATGGCCTGGAGAGAGGGGGACAAGACACAGGTGGGGCTGGAGGAGGAAGGGGGCAGGGGCGCACAAAGGAATGACGACGCTGCACCAGGGGTGCAGTCGCCAGCAGAAAAAGATGTTCGGGGGGGAGGTGTATAGGCGGGGGGGGGGAGGGCGGATGGGCGAGAAGGGGGGCCCTAATGATTCCTGGAGCCAGGGGGGCTGAGTAGGGGGAGGGCACCAGCCGATCCGCCCCTCCAGATCTGATTGGAGAGCTCCATTCAGATCTGGGAGGGGGGAGTCGCTGTGATTTCTCCGATCTGCAGTTTCAGTTTTAAACTGCAGATCGGAGGGGCCCTGGGTATGGGGGGTTAATCCACCCCCCGTGGGGTTAACTTCAGGTTGTCACCTTGCAGTAGCAACGGTTACACCTGAGTTAACCCGCTCACACGCACGGCAGGAGCCCGATCAATGCATTGGGCCACCCCTTGGGCCATGGGTCATGAAACAAACTGTTTTCCATGGCTCAAACGTGGGCCAAGGGTCGGGAAGGGGTGCAGAATATGAAATTTTAAAATTTTGTATGTTTTATTACAAAGTCCATTCCGTTCGCTTTGATTTCAGACATGATTTGTCTCTAAATGAAGCTTTATTTAATTCTTTGGTTGTTTGAGTGATCATTTATTTTTACAGTCACTTTGCAACTAGATATTACAATTTTTGTAACAAATGTCAGCTTGTAGGCCTAGACATTTTTAAAGACAAGGACCAGTGCCACTCTTATCCATAGACTGTGGAATTACAGATGAACGTCCTTTACTTGAATGGGACTGAGCTGCAATAACAAACACCGGACATAAAATAAACGAGGAACTGGTGGCAGCATTTAGTCCTTGGAGTTATTTAGGGTCTCTATCAGTGAGGGGTGGAGGTTATTATATGTGCTTTTGGTTGCGGATCAGAAGGCATATACCACACTCACGGAGAGGTGTCATAATAAACCAACACTGACAGGGCAGCTGCGGCCCTTATTTATCCTCAGGCAGTTCTCTAACTGGCTTGGGTTTAACGGGATGTGCTGTGGAGCTGCCAGGTTTGGTGGCCGAATCACCACAGTATATAGATACCCACATACAGCATCCAATGTGGATCTGTATATAGAGTATAGTGCTGTGTAGAGATAGAGACAGAGAGCGAGCAAGAGCCAGAGACAGACAGAGCCAGTCACACACACACATGCACATGTGGCAGCCCAGGGGCAGGGCCGGCCTTAGGATGAATGGTGCCCTGTGCGAACTTGCCTTATGGTGCCCCCTCGCCATTACTTACTCAGAACACAAGAGCATACATGTTTGTACATGGTCTATTCATGGTCTTCAAGGAGAGCAGGGGGGGCGTTGCTATGCTAGGGTCAGAAAAAATCAGGGACCCAAGCCCAAAGACCTATATCACCTCTCACCTGTCATTACCAACCCCTCCATATATAGAGGTGTTACCTGTCATCATACAGGAGGAGGTGAGCTGTGACATCACCTATTGTGAATGGTGGATCCTGTGTTATCTACTGTATATAGAGGTGTTATCAGTCATTGTACAGGAGGAGGTGAGCTGTGATATCACCTATTGGCGGATCCTGTGTAATCTACTGTATATAGAGGTGTTATCAGTCATTGTACAGGAGGAGGAGGAGGTGAGCTGTCATATCGCCTATTTTGAATGGTGGATCCTGTGTTATCTACTGTATATAGAGGTGTTATCAGTCATTGTACAGGACGAGATGAGCTGTGATATCACCTATTGGCGGATCCTGTGTAATCCAGGGTGGATAAAAATCTTGATTTTTTTAAAAAAATCAAAAAAATCAGATTTTTTTGATTTAAATCAGATTTTTTTGATTTAAATCATTTGATTTAAATCAGATTTTTTAATCAAGTTGTACACAAGCAAAACTTTGTCTTTTTGCAAATCTAATTGTTTTACACAAATAAAAATATTAAAACAGTTGATTATGAAACCTAATAATTTTTATTTGCACTATTAAACACTCAGAATTGAACTACAGAGAGTAAGTACTTTTTAACAATAGCCTATCTCTAACGTTTGAAGTAAGCAAACATCTTCAGTGAATACATCAGTCCTTTAAGCCTACTGTTTATTTAGGACTTTTAATAGGAAAACCAGTTGTCCTGCTTTAGCAGTTCCTAAGCGGTTTCGGACTGTTGTGTGCACAAAACCTTTCTTTCCAAGATCTGCTGCTGGCATCTCAACAAAATGAACCCAAATAGGGTCTCTCTTACGACCTGCTGCCATGGCTCACACAGATCACTTATGAAGTTTGATTGTTACTACAGCCTGAGCCAAGCACTGCTGATGTTACTACAGCCTGAGCCAAGTACTGCTGACTATCCAACAAGTTTGGGCATGTCAACTGAATGCAGGGAAAAAGAAACTAAACCAAAACTGAAACCAAGCTAGAAGTGTGGAATTAAAGGGGCAGTATGAACAAAATGTGGAGGCTATTAATAGTTTATACAATTAAGACATGCTGCTTTTAAACACCTACCTATTGCCATATAGTAAAACAAAAAAGATTTTTACTTACTTTGGGGTCCCCCCCTCACCCTGGCGTTAGATCGTTGCCCCTAGTTTCGTCCGTGTAACTATGGGCGCACATGCACACTGCTCTCACTTCTCATTTTAATCGTGATTTATATTAAAAAAAAACCTTTTGATTTAAATCAGTGATTTAAATCATGATTAAAATCATGATTTAAATCGATCCGATTTAAATAGAAAAAAAACTTTTGATTTAAATCGTGATTTAAATCATGATTTAAATCGGCGTGATTTAAATCAATCCACCCTGGTGTAATCTACTGTATATAGAGGTGCTATCAGTCATTGTACAGGAGGAGGTGAGCTGTGACATCACCAATTGTGAATGGTGGATCCTGTGTTATCTACTGTGTATTGAGGTGTCAGGGCTGCCACTAGGAATTTCGGGGCCCCTTACTGCCAAAATTTTGGGGCCCCCCTGAGACTCCGCCCAGCCGCCACCCATGTTCCGACTTCACTTATGCTCCGCCTCCACCCAAACATATATTATATTTATAGTGAAAATTGGAACCGCACCAAAAATTACCTCAATTTATGTGCAAATTTTCCCAACCAGCAATCCAGATGGTTCCTTACAATAGGGTAAAAAAAGGAAAAACAGGCAAAAAAATTTTTAAAAAGTGGACTTCATTTCCCAATGCGTGGCCATGCCATTGGGCAATGAAGTCCACTTTTTTCTATATTTTTGTGCTGTTTTTCCGTTTTTTTTTTTACACTCTCTTTCTCTATTATATATTACACACACATACACTTGAGGCTGCTGTGGGCTGAATACACAATAGCTGTATATACAATAGAGAATACACAATAGAGATGGCTGTAGTCCATATAGACAGTGGCGGCGGGCCGTATAGACAATGCAGACAGCTGGGGGCTATACACACAAGAGAGAATGCGCAATAGAGACTGTTGCTGCCCGTATACATCATGGAGACGGCTGCAGGACCTGTGCACATTGGAGACTGCTGGGAGACATATGCACATTAGAAATCTGGCCGGTTGTATGCACATTAGTGACTGCTGCAGGACGTATACACAGAGACTGCTGGCTGTATGCAGAAACTGCCAGCTGTACATCTTGTATACACAGACAGCACTCTACTGTATATACAGGTTCACACTATATACATACAGTATATAGATACACAAATACAGCATCCAGTGTGGACCTGTATATATAGTGCTGTTTAGAGAGACAGACAGAGACACAGAGAGACACAGACAGAGACACAGACAGAGACAGACACAGACAGAGAGACAGACACAGACAGAGAGACAGACACAGAGAGACAGAGACACAGAGACACAGACAGACAGAGACAGACAAAAATAAAAATAGAGAGGCGCAACTTGAAAAGGACCTGGTGGTCTAGTGGGGGAAACTTTTATAAGGTGTGGGGGTTTGCCTCTCACCTATTCCGGTTGTGCACCCTCGCTCAACATCGGTATTCGCATGGTGGTAGAGGACCGTGGGCTGCTGCGAGACCCCTCCTAGGCGTCTTCATTCTTGGTGTGGTCATGTGCGAGATCCTGATCACCTGACATCCGCGTCAACGGAACTTCATCATGCAAAGTCCTTAAAGGCTGTTGAGAGCTCTCTGATAGCTCTAATCCGCTCTGGCTACAATTCCAGGGATGAGAACAATGAAATTAAAGATACATAAACTGAGTGGTCATATTAGGAGCACTAGGTAGCAAGGAGCTCTCACAGGGAATTATCTTACAGACCTGTTTATTATTACTACTATTATTATGATTTTCCACTACGTGTTTATTCCCCACCCTGATGAAGACAACAGGCTGTTGTAGAAACGCGTAGTGGAAAATCATAATAATAATAAACAGGTCTGTAAGAAAATTCCATTTGAGAGCTCCTTGCTACCTAGGGCTCCTAGTTCATGTATCTTTAAAGACAGAGAGAGACACAGTCAAAGATAGAGAGAGAGAGAACGAAAGACAGCAGTCAGAGAGAGGCGAGACAGACAGTCAGAGAGAGAGACAGACACCGTCAGTCAGAGAGAGAGACAGACACCGTCAGTCAGAGAGAGAGACAGACACCGTCAGAGAGACAGACACCGTCACTCAGAGAGAGAGAGATCATCGAGAACACACCGTCAGTCAGAGAGAGGGAGACAGACACCGTCAGTCAGAGAGAGGGAGACAGACACCGTCAGTCAGAGAGAGGGAGACAGACACCGTCAGTCAGAGAGAGGGAGACAGACACCGTCAGTCAGAGAGAGGGAGACAGACACCGTCAGTCAGAGAGAGGGAGACAGACACCGTCAGTCAGAGAGAGGGAGACAGACACCGTCAGTCAGAGAGAGGAGACAGACACCGTCAGTCAGAGAGAGAGAGACAGACACCGTCAGTCAGAGAGAGAGACACAGACAGAGACACAGAGAGAGAGACACAGTCAGTGAGACACAGTCGGAGAGAGAGAGAGAGAGAGAGAGACACACACTCAGTTAGAGAGAGACACAGTCAGTCAGAGAGAAACAGACACCATCAGTCAGAGAAACAGACACCATCAGTCAGAGAAACAGACACCATCAGTCAGAGAGACAGACACCATCAGTCAGAGAGACAGCCAGTCAGAGAGAGACATCATCGTCAGTCAGAAGAGAGAGAGACAGGAGAGAGAACACAGTCAGACAGTGTAAGAGAGAGACACAGTCAGTCATAGAGAGAGACGACAGTCAGTCATAGAGAGAGACAGAAATCAGCTAAATCACAGTCAGTAGAGAGAGAGACAGACACAGTCAGTCAGAGAGAGAGACAGACACAGTCAGTCAGAGAGAGGAGACAGACACCCGTCAGTCAGAGAGAGACAAGACACCGTCAGTCAGAGAGAGGGAGACAGACACCGTCAGTCAGAGAGAGGGAGACAGACACCGTCAGTCAGAGAGAGAAACACAGGCAGAGACACAGAGAGAGAAACACAGAGAGAGACACAGTCAGTGAGACACAGTCAGAGAGAGACACACACTCAGTCAGAGAGAGACACACCATCAGTCAGAGAAACAGACACCATCAGTCAGAGAGACAGACACCATCAGTCAGAGAGACAGCCAGTCAGAGAGAGAGAGACACATCGTCAGTCAGAGAGAGACAGAGAGAGAGACACAGTCAGAGATAGAGACACAGTCAGTCAGAGAGAGAGAGAGAGAGTCAGTCATAGAGAGAGACAGACACATCAGTCAGAGAGAGGGACAGACACCGTCAGTCAGAGAGAGAGACAGACACCGTCAGTCAGAGAGAGGGAGACAGACACCGTCAGTCAGAGAGAGAGACAGACACCGTCAGTCAAAGAGAGAGACAGACACCGTCAGAGAGAGACAGACACCGTCAGAGAGAGAGAGAGAGACAGACACCATCAGTCAGAGAGAGGGAGACAGACACCGTCAGTCAGAGAGAGGGAGACAGACACCGTCAGTCAGAGAGAGGGAGACGGACACCGTCAGTCAGAGAGAGAGACACAGACAGAGACACAGAGAGAGAGACACAGAGAGAGAGACACAGTCAGTGAGACACAGTCAGAGAGAGAGAGACACACACTCAGTTAGAGAGAGACACAGTAAGTCAGAGAGAGACACACCATCAGTCAGAGAAACAGACACCATCAGTCAGAGAGACAGACACCATCAGTCAGAGAGACAGACACCATCAGTCAGAGAGACAGCCAGTCAGAGAGAGAGACACATCGTCAGTCAGAGAGAGACAGAGAGAGAGACACAGTCAGAGAGAGAGACACAGTCAGTCAGAGAGACACAGTCAGTCATAGAGAGAGATAGACACAGAGAGACAGACACCGTCAGTCAGAGAGAGAGACAGACACCGTCAAAGAGAGACAGACACCGTCAGCCAGAGAGAGAGACAGACACCGTCAGTCAGAGAGAGAGAGACAGACACCGTCAGTCAGAGAGAGAGAGACAGACACCATCAGTCAGAGAGAGGGAGACAGACACCGTCAGAGAGAGGGAGACAGACACTGTGAGTCAGTCAGAGAGACACAGACAGAGAGACAGTCAGTCAGAGAGACACAGAGAGAGAGACATAGTCAGAGAGACAGTCAGAGAGACACACTCAATTAGAGAGAGACACAGTCAGTCAAAGAGAGACACACCATCAGTCAGGGAGAGAAACAGACACCATCAGTCAGAGAGGGAGACAGACACCATCAGTCAGAGAGACAGCCAGTCAGAGAGAGAGACACACCGTCAGTCAAAGAGAGACACACTGTCAGTCAGAGAGAGACACACTGTCAGTCAGAGACAGACTCAGTCAGTCAGGGAGAGAGACAGACACAGTCAGTCAGTAAGACAGACACCGTCAGTCAGAGAGACAGTCAGAGAGAGAGACAGTCAGTAAGAGAGAGACAGACACCAACCATCAGAGAGACAGCAAGTCAGAGAGAGAGACAGCCAGATAGAGAGACAGAGAGACAGCCAGACAGAGAGAGACAGCCAGTCAGAGGAGAGACATCCAGTCAGAGAGAAAGACAGACACCATCAGTCAGAGAGACATTCAGAGAGACAGTCAGAGAAAGAGAGACACAGACACCATCAGAGAAAGACAGTCAGTCAGAGAGAGAGACAGTCAATCAGAGAGAGAGAAAGACAGCCAGTCAGAGCGAGAAAGAGACAGTCAGTCAGAGAGAAAGCGACAGAGAGAAAGAGACAGTCAGAGAGACACACAGTCAGAAAGACAGATAAGACAGTCAAAGAGCAAGAGACAGACAGAGAGTCAGAGAGATAAACAGAGGAGTATACTCACCACCAGCAGCAGCTCCGTGACTTCAGTGGAGTCTTCTTGCATCCTGCCAGTGGCTGTGCCGCACCTACTGTCTGCTGATGAGGTGAGGAGATCAGGGCCAGGCCGGGACTGGGCCCCTGCTGCAATGGCTGCTGCCTGCTGGCCTGCCCAGCCTGTGTGTGTGTGACGGACCGATTCCAGCAGGCCAGGTCCGGACTCTCTGCTGGTGTGGTGGACGGTGGCAATGGCTGGGCCGCGGGCACGGGCCCGGCACCGCACTCTGACTGCAGGAGCAGGATGATTGATGATCATCATGAGACAGTGCAGCTGCTCAATGCTTTGCCGCGCCGCTCTGGCAAAGAGCAGAGGCAGAGCAGCAGAGAGCAGCACAGCACTGTCACTCAGTCACACACTGATCTTGTCTCAGCCTGGCCCCGCCCCCGGTGACGACGACGAGCGTACGCGGGTCTATTTGCTCCAAATGGCCCCGCCCCCATCCAGCGCGCCCGGGCCCCCCCCCTGCTGTTTGTATGGCCACACCCCCTCCACTGTTTGCTGGGCCCCTTACAGCTGTATGGCCTATAAGGCCCTATTGGCGGCCCTGTGAGGTGTTATTAGTCATTGGACTCATATCGGTCTCTCTCTCCCCTCTGTGTGCGGTCTCTCTCTCTAATATAATACACAGATACTGTGTATATTACAGGTGTAGTATTTCTAATGCACAGACTCCAATATATTGGGGGTTGAGGTCAGAGGACAGTCCCATCCTGGATTCATGAGTGCAGCAGTGACAGGAAACTTTCCTGTCACAGATTAGGATCAGTTATATGGAGGCCTTGTGCTCAGAGCTTGGTGCTGTGTGTGGGTGAGAAACCTGATCCTGAACCGACCACACAGCACAGAGGTCCAAGAGAATCTCAGAGCCGGCAGCCATTACTAATGTGGAGCTGACAGGCAGCAATGAACTCACCTCCATCATAGAGGAGGCCTCGGTTGTGAGGACTCGGAGGCGCTGCTTTGCACAGGCTGGTGGCCGGGAGGAGGCTCTATGGTACCGACTGAGTAGAGCTGGTGGAAGGGGCATCTGCAGCCACCTGCTAGATGCAAGGGGTAAAAAAAGCGACCAATTTTGGTGAGTTTTTCTATTTTGATATTTAGTACCTATTCGGTTATTTTTGTCTAAAGCTAAATTATACATGTGTTATACATGTGGCTAGGTACTCGTGAGTGTAAGGGCCCTTGACGTTGGGTCACGAGCTTACGATATTCTGGCGCCATAATACCAACTGACACCTTACATCTTTATCTTAGTGTCAACCTGCATCTTTTTATCTTTTGCAGTTGAGGTTGTTTTCCTCTAGGGGCGTCTGTCACTGTGTTGCATATATCAGTGCTGAACAGCCCGCCCGGTCTAATAGGAGGCGTCACCAATAGGCTGCTCAGACACTATGTAACACCTGAGTGTGGCAGGGGCCTAATGGTGTCCATGTGTCTGCATTCACCACCAGCCTCTCCCTGCATACATGGATGGTCGCTGGTTGCTACAAACCGCCCCCATGTTATAGGTTGCAGGGGTCTGTGTACCGGTGTCTAGACACATGTGCTACCTCCTGGGGAATCTGCAGCCACCTGCTAGATGCAAGGGGTAAAAAAAGCGACCAATTTTGGTGAGTTTTTCTATTTTGATATTTAGTACCTATTCGGTTATTTTTGTCTAAAGCTAAATTATACATGTGTTATACATGTGGCTAGGTACTCGTGAGTGTAAGGGCCCTTGACGTTGGGTCACGAGCTTACGATATTCTGGCGCCATAATACCAACTGACACCTTACATCTTTATCTTAGTGTCAACCTGCATCTTTTTATCTTTTGCAGTTGAGGTTGTTTTCCTCTAGGGGCGTCTGTCACTGTGTTGCATATATCAGTGCTGAACAGCCCGCCCGGTCTAATAGGAGGCGTCACCAATAGGCTGCTCAGACACTATGTAACACCTGAGTGTGGCAGGGGCCTAATGGTGTCCATGTGTCTGCATTCACCACCAGCCTCTCCCTGCATACATGGATGGTCGCTGGTTGCTACAAACCGCCCCCATGTTATAGGTTGCAGGGGTCTGTGTACCGGTGTCTAGACACATGTGCTACCTCCTGGGGGAATCTGCAGCCACCTGCTAGATGCAAGGGGTAAAAAAAGCGACCAATTTTGGTGAGTTTTTCTATTTTGATATTTAGTACCTATTCGGTTATTTTTGTCTAAAGCTAAATTATACATGTGTTATACATGTGGCTAGGTACTCGTGAGTGTAAGGGCCCTTGACGTTGGGTCACGAGCTTACGATATTCTGGCGCCATAATACCAACTGACACCTTACATCTTTATCTTAGTGTCAACCTGCATCTTTTTATCTTTTGCAGTTGAGGTTGTTTTCCTCTAGGGGGCGTCTGTCACTGTGTTGCATATATCAGTGCTGAACAGCCCACCCGGTCTAATAGGAGGCGTCACCAATAGGCTGCTCAGACACTATGTAACACCTGAGTGTGGCAGGGGCCTAATGGTGTCCATGTGTCTGCATTCACCACCAGCCTCTCCCTGCATACATGGATGGTCGCTTGTTGCTACAAACCGCCCCCATGTTATAGGTTGCAGGGGTCTGTGTACCGGTGTCTAGACACATGTGCTACCTCCTGGGGGAATCTGCAGCCACCTGCTAATCAAGGGTAAAAAAAGCGACCAATTTGGTGAGTTTTTCTGGTGGAAGGGGCAGCCTGCTGCAAGGACCGACCAAAACCTGCTCTTCTCAGGAACATGCAGTGTACACAGCCCCAAAGAATTAGGGCTTTCAGCTTATGAATCAAGGCGAAGGCAGGGGTGAACCTAGTCTCTCTGCTGCCTTAGGCGAACTGATAAACGGTGCTCCCCCCTAGTAATTTTTTTAATTGGTAAAAATAAATCTTGTTCATACAGATATCTATCCTGTAAAAATGCAAAATAGCGGACATTTTAGTTTACAGAAACAGAAAAAAAAGATGTCCACATGAAGATGTCAGCGCCATCACATGCACAAAGAAGAACCACACAGAAGAATCCAGAACAAAGATCATGAACAGCAATGGCGACTTGGCACAAGCTACAGACATTTTATGACGACTGGCAGAGCTGTGGACCTGTAGGCAGACACAGACCTGCATCATTATAGCACAGGAGGCAACACTGATTGCCAACCTCTTGCACACACCTACAAAACTCTGGACCGCTGCCTGTCACTGACTAGTCAGACATGTCACCATGTAGCACTGTCCACACACCTGCAGTCTGAACATCAACAAGCCGCCAGTGCACTATGATGGTAAAATGGCGCTTCTCCTCCAACAGACCACGCTTCCTCCCGAATTGCTTAGCCAATTACAAGTGCCAAACACGGGGCTGTCTAGAATTAATAACAGGCTACTTACTATTAGGTTGAGCAAAGGATATGGGAGCAGGAAGGGGGAAGAGCGCCAACTACCAACTGCTGCTCAGGAGAAACATGGCTGTATGCGTGTATGCACTGAGGGGTGGCACTGGACCTGGTGTGTAAGTTATGGCCAATAAGTCCTGCAGCAGAGGGACGATGCATCCTGCATCATAGAAATCATGGGGCCCCATAGCAGAAGTTCTAATTGGGCACCCCCCAAAAAAAATATTTGGCTGGCCCACATAGGTACATCTCTCACAACATTTCAGACTTCACAAAGTAATTTTCCTTCTACTGAAGCCCCTAGATTCCCCTTTCATTGACCCTATAAAGTGTGTTGCCAACAAAAGTGCCCCACGAACACTGTATGATCCCCCACAGTGCATTCCTCCACACTCACAGTAGGATGACCTTACTGTACCTCCTTCAACTACCCTTAATACAGTATGATCCTCAACTATGACCCCCGCCCAGCCCTCCATGTAGTATAATAGACCGATGTATAGTATAATGGCCCCCAACACAGCCCTCAAATAGCCTCAAAAATCAACTTTCTGGATACCACCTTAAAAATTCTAAATGGTTCATTCCAAACAACAGTATATCGGAAACCGATTGACCGTCCCACATACCTCAGATGGGACAGTTTCCACCCGAAACACATAAAAAAATCCATTGTCTACAGCCAGGCCCTGAGATATAACCGTATTTGCTCCAACCCAGTGGAAAGGGATGAACACTTAAACCAGCTAAAGAAGACATTTTTAAACCAGGGCTACCACCCCACCTCCATTGAGGATCAGATCATTAAAGCCACAAGGATCCCTAGAAGTCAAGCACTCCAATACAGAGAAAAAGAAGAGAACCAACGTGTTCCCCTGGTGGTGACCTACAACCCACAGCTTGAGGTACTAAGGAAAACTGCCAGGAAACTTCATGACATCCTACACAAGGATGACCGACTTAAAATATTATTCAAAGACCCTTCCTTGCTGTGCTACAGGCAGCCTCCCAATTTAAGGAACATCATGGTCCGAAGTTTGATGCCCTCTGATACGCCAAAAGGAACTTATCCATGCAATGTGAAGAGCTGCAAGACCTGTGCTCACATAGAGACCAGAGACAGGATACAGATCCCCAACACACAGCAGATTATAAGATTCCTGGGACTTTCACATGCTCCTCTTCCAATGTGGTATATTTAATTATGTGCACTAGGGATGGGCGAATCTACTCGCTAGGACTCGTTACTCGGCGAGTAGTAAGGGACTCGCAGGACTCGGTACTCTGCGAGTTTCCCAGTGATTACTCGCACGAGTCCAATGCAAATCAATATCAATCCTAGTTTTGTCAGAAACGCTGACAAAACTAGGATTGCCATTGTTTGCATTAGACTCGGCTACTGTGCCAGTGATAGCAGGGAAACTAGCAAGTAACTGCTGTTTCTTTGCTAGCCGAGTCCAGCTGTCTTCTCTGTGCAGCTTCAGGGTCCTAGAACCTGCCTGCTCACAGAGATGATGTAGCAGTGCTGAGATTGTTCTCAGTCTGCTTATTCCCTGTGCATAGACATCTATATTTATGCACAGGGGATGTAGCAGAGAGGACATCGCGTTTTGGACTACGTCGGACAGAAGAGGATTTTTTTAATTAAAGATGGAGTCCCTAATGGCTTTTTTTTTTATTTCAAATAAAAAAATTTTCTCTGTGTTGTGTTTTTTTAACCCTTTATTGGAGATTCTTAGTGGCTGGGTCAAACGTGGCCTGACATTAAGAATCTCGGGCTTAATACCAGCTCGTATAACAAAGCTGGTATTAACCCCTTTATTACCCAGCGTGCCACTGCCACCAGGGCCGCTGGAAGAGCGGGGTTCAGCGCCAGAGGATGGCGCTTCAATGAACGCGCCATCTTCTGGGGCGGCTGCGGGCTGCAATTTGCAGCGGGGGGTGCCCAGAAAGCTTGGGCATCCCTGCGCTGCGGATTCCAGCCCCCAGCTGCTTAGCTGTACCTGGCTAGACATAGAAATTGCGCGGAGCCCCACGCATTTTTTTTATTATTTAATGAATTTCAGAGTCAGAGTCTCAGAGTCAGAGTCTCAGAGTCGGAGTCGCTCAGAGTCGGAGTCGCCTCAGAGTCGGAGTCGCCTCAGAGTCGGAGTCGCCTCGGAGTCGGAGTCGTCTCGGAGTCGTCTCGGAGTCGGAGTCGTCTCGGAGTCGTCCGGAGTCGGAGTCGTCTCGGAGTCGTGTCGGAGTCGGAGTCGTGTCGGAGTCGGAGTCGTCTCGGAGTCGGAGTCGTCTCGGAGTCGGAGTCGTCTCGGAGTCGAGTCGGAGTCGTCTCGGAGTCGGAGTCGTCTCGGAGTCGAGTCGGAGTCGTCTCGGAGTCGGAGTCGTCTCGGAGTCGAGTCGGAGTCGTCTCGCAGTCGGAGTCAAAAAAATGCGTGGGGCTCCGCGCAATTTCTATGTCTAGCCAGGTACAGCTAAGCAGCTGGGGGCTGGAATCCGCAGCGCAGGGATGCCCAAGCTTTCTGGGCACCCCCACTGCAAATTGCAGCCCGCAGCCGCCCCAGAAGATGGCGCGTTCATTGAAGCGCCATCCTCTGGCGCTGAACCCCGCTCTTCCAGCGGCCCTGGTGGCAGTGGCACACTGGGTAATAGAAGTTAGGGCCAGCTTTGTATTATCAGCTGGCCCTAAGCCCGAAATTTATGGCGGTCACGCCAATATTAGACATGACCGCCATGAATTTCTATTAAATTGTTTTAAAAAAAAACAACACAGAGAAATTTTTTTATTAGAAATAAAAAAAAAAGCCATTAGAGACTCCATCTTTAATTAAAAAAATCCTCTTCCGTCCGACGCAGTCCAAAACGCGATGTCCTCTCTGCTCATCCCTGTGCATAGATATAGATGTATATGCACAGGGAATGAGCAGACTGAGAACAATCTCAGCTCTGCTACATCATCTCTGTGCACAGACATTCATGTCTGTACACAGGGAATGAGCAGACTGAGAACAATCTCAGCACTGCTACATCATCTCTGTGCACAGACATTCATGTCTGTACACAGGGAATGAGCAAACTGAGAACAATCTCAGCTCTGCTACATCATCTCTGTGCACAGACATTCATGTCTGTACACAGGGAATGAGCAGACTGAGAACAATCTCAGCACTGCTACATCAGGCAGCAGGCGGGCTCTAGGACCCTGGAGCTGGCAGCCATCACACAGAGAAGACAGGACTCTTCTCTTATCTGTGCGAGTTTCCCAGCGATTACAGTTGCAAAGTAAACGAGTCCAATGCAAATAAAGGACAAAACTAGGATTGCTTCAGGCTGAAGCTTCCGAGACACATCTGCGATTTGTAAATCTCACACTACTCGCTATTACTCGCTTCCCCATTCATTAACATTGGACTCGCTAGACTCGCAACGAGTAGCGAGTCCTGTGCTCGGACTCGCTAGAGTCAAGCGATTCCGAGTAATTTAGGATTCGCCCATCACTAATGTGCACCATTTGCCCAGTAGGTTCTTTCTATGTTGGGGAGACTGGACAGCGTCCAAGAGCAAGGATGAGGTCTCATCGTCACACAATTACACACAAAAAAATCCATTTTCCCGGAGCGGAGCATTTTTCTGGCCAGGGACATAACATTGACAATATGAAGGTTTTAATTTTGAGAGGTAATTTCAAATCCCAAAAACACAGAAGAGTCTGTGAATCCAAGCTAATTAGAAGTTTCAATTGTATACAGAACGGGCTGAACATTGTTGATGGTTTTATGGCTCTTTACCACATATAAACAATATTGTTCAAAGACTTGGAAATCTTAGACACCAAGTTTTCTTATAATTTAGTGTCCTAAAGACTTTATTACCTCTGGGCCTGTCTGTTTGAAGATCCTCTCCAAGGCTGCTTTGTTTATTTTGCCAAATGTCCAGTCCCTGTAATGTTTATTGAGTCAAATATCCAATCATTTTTAGTTGTGCATGCATATATTTTGAGTTTCATTCAATATCTTGTCATACCATGCCTGATGAAGAGACCTGAGTCGTCTCGAAAGCTCGCCTTATAACATAATTTATTTTATTTTTGTTAGGGTGCCTTCACATTAGCGTTTGGCGCCGCAGCGTATGCTGCGTTGCCATACGCATTCAAACGCATGTGCACTGCGTTCCTATGTTTAACATAGGAACGCATGGTGCCTGCGTTTGCTGCGTTCGGGTGCGGATGCGGACGATATCTGCTCCTTCCGGTGTCCAGCATCCGCACCCGGGACGCAGCATGTTGCATTTTTTGTGCGCTCAGGGAGCTTGGAAAATCGGCAAGCGTCCCCAAGCGCACAAAACATGCATTGTCTTCAATGGGTCCGCAGTGTTCAGCGCTTGACAGCGCGGGAGAACGCTGCGGACCCATTGAAAAATCTCCCGGTGGCCGGCGGTGATGTCACAGGAGCTCACCGACGGCCACCGGGAGATCAGCTGACGCTCTGCTGTCCTCCTTCTCCCCGCCGCCTGTAATCTCATAGCGGTGTCGGCGGGGAGAACAGCTGATCTGAAAGCTGTTTGAATCTTCCCGCGCCGACATCTCCTCTCAGTGTCGGCGCGGGAAGATTCAAACAGCTTTCAGATCAGCTGTTCTCCCCGCCGACACGTCCCGGTGCTTACCGGCGGCCGGGGGGCGGAGATCTCCGGCGCTGAACTCCACCCCCGGCCCGCGCCGATTGGCTGCCGGGCTCCATAGTGATGTGTCCGCAGGCGGACATTATCCGCTGCGGACACATCATTTGGACCCTGCTTTTGACAGCGTTTGTGTCTGCATGCCATCAGCATGCAGACACAAACGCTAATGTGAAGGCAGCCTTAGCCATTAAAAGGTATCACAACTACAAGATTTGTATCTTGTTTCTCACACTGAGAGCAATCAACCAGAGAACAGTTACACCACATTAAATGACATATTATACAGAAATACAGGACAGGGAAAACTACATATCATGACACACATTCCTCCATATAGAATATTGCACCCCCATAGTCCTCCATATAGTATAGTGCGCCCCCATTGTCCTCCTATATTGTATTGCACATTACATAGTTTTCCATCAGTGTACTCACTGATTAAAAAAAAAAAAGTAAATACTCACCTGACTTCTCGATGCTCCGGTCTCCTCAGCATCTGCTTTGCTGCTCTGCACATCTCAGCACAGTGGGGTTCAGTGATGAGATCATCATGCCTCGACGTGTTGAGCTGCAGAGGGCGGACAGCGGCGGCCGAGTCTCGGGAGAAGGATGCTGCCGGCAGAGGTGGCTGGAACTATAGGAGTGGGAACAGCATCAGCGGGGGGTTACCACTGGAACACACACTGCTCCGAATGCCCTGTACATACATGGCTCCACTCTGTACATCTAGTACACATGCGCTCACCTCCATACACCTCATACACACGTGGCTCCGCTCCATATGTGGTGCCCCGCAATGAGTGCGTCACAGGAGGTATTGCAGCCAAGACAGTAGCAGCAATATTCTCTGACTAAGCAATGACACAGTTAAAACTCAGAGATCCATACCCTACATGCACATCAGCATAGAGGGCCAATAGGGTCCTGGTGGGCGGAGTGTAGTGGTAGAGTGTGAGGAGAACTGAATTGGCAATGTAGGAGAAGGGAGCAAGAACAACAAGCTCTGCAACCTAGTAGAGGGGGCCTGCACAGTCCTGTGCAGCCCCCTGGCCATCACCCCCGGTTGGGTGCCATTATCCCGGTGCCTCAACAACCGGACTCTGGGCGAATGCATACGGGTCAAAACATCCCCGTGCCCACTTACAACCGGATTACTGGTTCTGAAGCTGGGAGTCGTTTATCACTGCCATGCAAATCAGGAGTGGAGGGACCGCTTTACAGGAGCACCCCACCACCGCCGCACACACAGAGTTGTCTAGCCAGCGGAAGTACCCACCAAAGGCTCCCCACAAATGCGGCCAGAATTCCCCGGTAGGGCAATTGAAGCAGCCTCCTTGTACCCGATCTGGCACCTCAATGCAACCACGGTAACACAACTAGTTTAGAATGGAGGAACACCGCAGAGCTCTGACAAACACTAGTCATTGCTGAGTCCACCCGGTCCGTTACCCGAGAACTGTATGCCATGTATCACCTGCTGGTTACAGTAAATTACCCGTTACAGAGACTAACAGTGTCCTTGCCTCCTTATGAACTGTCCATCTCCGCATACTAAAAGGTAACCGCAGCTGCCTCACAACATCTTGCGCAGCCCCTGGCTTCGGGGACTACCGCTCAGCCTGTGGTGAGCGTTCCATCTTGCTGCATCCCATCCCCCGGAGGCCCAAGCAGCGCCGGTGGACTTCACCGGAACACTCACAGGTGGCGTCACGAAACAAATTAACCCCTTAATCTGTTCAGCCAATTTCCCTTTGAATCTGTGTAATGACCGGAGGTCCTATTAAGATCCAGTGAGTCACAGACTGAGACAGAGGCAGAAATAAACAACAGTATTTTTACTGATATGGGGAATCAAGGTATGGTTCAGTAAGGAATGTAAAAGTCTCAAAATCCCCTTAAAATATTATCAATAACAGTTTCACACACTCAGCGTTAGTCGACATCAATGCACCGATCTCAGAGTTCCCAGGGTATGTAAATCACACTTAAAACCAGGAACAAATTTACCTACACGTTAGACCTATCAAGGATTTAACTTAACTAAAGGCTATGTACATCAACTGTGGGCGGTCTGATGGGACCTCTGAGATGGCACACTGAGTATAACTTATCACAACTAATAACAATACATTACACTATATCAATGCTGGCTATACACTTAGCACAGGGATACCCGGGTATCTCAAAACTATGGTACCATCAACCTCAAATGTAGCTTTACACCGGTGTATATTCCACGTGGGCTGCAGCAAGTCCAGAAAAAGAAAAGAAAAACCTTTGGCGCCAAAAAAAAAACGTATTGTAAAAAAAACAGCAAAATTTGGCAGCTTACCAGCCAATGCCAGATTCACATGTCCAGTACTTTAGTTCTGTAAGCTTGGGGTGCAATCTGTGGAGCACTCTTTTCCAGGGCTTGTCAGGATCCTCACAATGTGGATGGCACCGGACGCCGGCTCTCCTTTCGCAGTCACTCACGGCCTTCCTGGACGCCAATCACTCACTCCATCAGGGGGAACATCTCCTCAGCCTCCTCGGATGCTGGACACTTGCTCAGTTCAAGATAAAGTCTTTAGTCCACACAACAGGGCTTGCAAACAACTTTAAAGGCCCATATAGCTTGCACTGGCTCTGCTGTAATCCTTACACTAGTAATGGCCACCGCAGAGAGCGATCAACAACAACAGAGCAACTGACAGAGCCGTCACCAAGGCAACCAGAGACTGTGCTTTCACTTTCCTAGACACAGAGCAGTCACCATGGCAACCAGAGACTGTGTTTTTCACTTTCCTGGGCCACTACAAAATGGCAGTCTGCTTGGTTTTAGCAGCTTATTAGTTTACTTTCTTACATCTGCACCACCAGGCCCCGCTTCGGCAGGCGCGGTTCCGTGACAGGAGGTTGAAGCTTGCCTGCCCCATGAAGTCCCGGCTCCCGGTTTGGTGTCAGACACATACACCTCTTACACATGCGGCTCCACTCCATACACACACAGCTCCACTCCATACACCTAGTACACATGCGGCTCTGATCTGCATGCCTCGTACACACACGGCTCTGCTTCATACACCGCATAGACACGAGGCTCTGCACAATACACCTCGTACACATGCGGCTCTGCACCGTACACCTCATGCACATGTGGCTGCGCTCCATACACCTGGTAATACACGCGGCTATCATCAGCATGCCTCGTACACACCGGCTCTGCTTCATACACCTCGTACACACGCAGCTCTGCTCTCTACACCTTGTACACACGCAGCTCTGCTCCATACACCTTGAACACACGCGTTTCCGCTCCATACGCCTGGTACACACGCGGCTCTGATCCACACGCCTCGTACACACACAGCACTGCTCCATTGCTCCATACACCCTCTACACAAGCGGCTCAGCTCCATACACCTTGTACACACGCGGTTCTGCTCCATACACCTCGTACACACGCGGCTCAGCTCCATACACCTCACACACATGCGGCTCAGCTCCATTCACCTCATACACACTCGGCTCCGTTCCATACACCTCGTACACAGTCGGCTCCGCTCCGTACACACTCGGCTCCACTCCGTACACACTCGGCTCCATTCAATACACCTTTTTCACATGTGGCTCCGCTCCATACACCTCACACACATGCGGCTCAGCTCCATTAACCTCATACACACTCGGCTCCGTTACATACACCTCGTACACAGTCGGCTCCGCTCCGTACACACTCGGCTCCACTCCGTACACACTTGGCTCCGTTCAATACACCTTTTTCACATGCGGCTCCGCTCCATACACTCGCTGCTGTGCTCCGTACACCTTGTACACACATGGCTCCTCGCCATACACCTTGTACACATGCAGCTCCGCTCCATACACCTCGTACACACGTGGCTCATCTCCATACACCTCGTACACACGCGGCTTTGCCCCATACACCTCATACACACTCTGCTCCGCTCCATACACCTCATACACACTCGGCTTCTCTCCATACCCCTTGTACACATGCGGCTCTGCTCCATACACCTCTTACACACGTGACTCTGCTCCATATACCTAGTACACATTCAGCTCCGCTCCATACACCTCGTACACCCACGGCTCAGCTCCATATACCTCGTACACACGCGACTCAGCTCCATACACCCTGTGAACACGTGGCTCAGCTCCATACACCTCGTACACACGCGGATCTGCTCCATAAACCTAGTAAACACTCGGCTTTGCCCCATACACCTCGTACACACTCTGCTCCGCTCCATACACCTCATACACACTCGGCTCCGCTTCATACACCTTTTCCACATGCGGCTCCGCTCCATACAGCTCAAACACATGCTGCTGTGCTCCGTACACATTGTACACACAAGGCTCTGTTCCATACACCTTGTACACATGTGGCTCTGCTCCGTACACCTCATGCACATGTGGCTGCACTCCATACACCTCGTACACACGCAGCTCTGCTCTATACACCTTGTACACACGCGATTCCGCTCCGTACACATGTGTTTCTGCTCCACATGCCTGGTACACACGCGGCTCTGATCCACATGCCTCGTACACACACGGAACTGCTCCATTGCTCCATACAGCCTGTACACACGCGGCTCAGCTCCATATACCTCGTACACATGCGGTTCTGCTCCATACACCTCGTACACACGTGGTTCAGCTCCATACACCTCATACACACATGGCTCTGCTCCATACACCTTGTACACATGCAGTTCTGCTCCATACACCTCGTACACATGTGGCTCTGCTCCATACACCCCGTACACATACACACGTGGCTGCGCTCCATACACCTCGTACACACTCGGCTCCGTTCCATACACCTCGTACACACTCGACTCTGCTTCGCACACACTCGGCTCCACTCCATACACCTTGTACATACTTGGCTCTGCTCCATACACCTTTTTCACATGCAGCTCCGCTCCATACACCTCATGCACAGGCTGCTGTGCTCCGTACACATTGTACACACATGGTTCCTCTCCATGCACCTGGTACACATGCGATTCTGCTCCTTACATGTGCACATGTGGCTGCACTCCATACACCTCGTACACACGCGGCTCTGCTCTATACACCTTGTACACACGCAGCTCTGCTCTATACACACACGGCTCAGCTCTGTACACCTCATACGCACGCGGCTCAGCTCCATACACCTCGTACACAAGCGGCTCAGCTCCATACACACGCGGCTCAGCTCCATACACCTCGTACACACGCTGCTCAGCTCCATACACCCTGTACACACGTGGCTCAGCTCCATACACCTCGTATACACGCGGCTCTGCTCCATACATCTAGTACACACGCGGCTCTACTCCATATACCTAGTACACACTCGGCTCTGCTCATACACCTCGTACACACGCGGCTCTGCTCTATACACCTTGTACACACGCGACTCCGCTCTATACACCTCATACAAATGTGGCTCAGTTCCGTACACACACGGCTCAGCCCTGTACACCTCATACACACGCAGCTCAGCTCCATACAACTCGTACACAAGCGGCTCAGCTCCATACACCTCGTACACATGCGGCTCTGCTCCATACTCCTAGTACACACACGGCTCTAATCCATATACCTCGTACACACGCGGCTCTGCTCTATGCACCTTGTACACATGCAGTTCTGCTCTATACACCTTGTACACACGCGGCTCTGCTCTATACACCTCGTACACATCCGGCTCCGCTCTGTACACCTCGTACACACGCAGCTCAGCTCCGTACACACAAGGCTCAGCTCCGTACACCTCGTACACGCGCGGCTTAGCGCCATACACCCTTTTCCACATGCGGCTCTGATCCATACACCTCGTACACATGCTGCTTTGCTCCGTACACCTTGTGCACACATGGCTCTGCTCCATACACCTTGTACACATGCGGCTCTGCTCCGTACACCTCATGCACATGTGGCTGCGCTCCATACACCTGGTACACACGCGACTCTGATCAGCATGCCTCGTACACACTCGGCTCTGCTCTATACACCTTGTACACACGCACCTCTGCTCTATACACCTTGTACACACGCACCTCTGCTCTATACACCTTGTACACACGCACCTCTGCTCTATACACCTTGTACACACGCAGCTCTGCTCTATACACCTTGTACACACGTGGTTCTGCTCCGTACACCTCGTACACACGCGGTTCTGCTCCGTACACCTCGTACACATGTGCCTCCACTCCATACACCTTGTACACATGTGTTTCCACTCCGTACACACGTGTTTCCGCTCTATACGCCTGGTGCACACGCGGCACTGTTCCATTGCTCCATACACCCTGTACACACGCGGCTCAGCTCCATACAACTTCTACACATGCGGCTCTGCTCCGTACACCTCATGCACATGCGGCTGCGCTCCATACACCTGGTATACACGCGACTCTGATCAGCATGCCTCGTACACACTCGGCTCTGCTCTATACACCTTGTACACACGCACCTCTGCTCTATACACCTTGTACACATGCACCTCTGCTCTATACACCTTGTACACACGCAGCTCTGCTCTATACACCTTGTACACACGCAGCTCTGCTCTATACACACACAGCTCAGCTCCGTACACCTCATACGCATGCGGCTCAGCTCCATACCCCTCTACACAAGCGGCTCAGCTCCATACACACGCGGCTCAGCTCCATACACCTCGTACACACGCTGCTCAGCTCCATACACCCTGTACACACGCGGCTCAGCTCCATACACCTCGTATACACGAGGCTCTGCTCCATACATCTAGTACACATGCGGCTCTACTCCATATACCTAGTACACACTCGGCTCTGCTCATACACCTCGTACACACGCGGCTCTGCTCTATACACCTTGTACACACGCGACTCCGCTCTATACACCTTATACAAATGTGGTCAGTTCCGTACACACACGGCTCAGCCCCGTACACCTCATACACACGCAGCTCAGCTCCATACAACTCGTACACAAGCGGCTCAGCTCCATACACCTCGTACACATGCGGCTCTGCTCCATACTCCTAGTACACACGCGGCTCTGCTCCATACTCCTAGTACACACGCGGCTCTGCTCTATGCACCTTGTACACATGCAGTTCTGCTCTATACACCTTGTACACACGCGGCTCTGCTCCATACACACACGGCTCAGCTCCGTACACCTCATACACATGCTGCTTTGCTCCGTACACCTTGTGCACACATGGCTCTGCTCCATACACCTTGTACACATGCAGCTCTGCTCCGTACACCTCATGCACATGTGGCTGCGCTCCATACACCTGGTACACACGCGACTCTGATCAGCATGCCTCGTACACACTCGGCTCTGCTCTATACACCTTGTACACACGCAGCTCTGCTCTATACACCTTGAACACACGTGGTTCTGCTCCGTACACCTCGTACACACGCGGTTCTGCTCCGTACACCTCGTACACATGTGCCTCCACTCCATACCCCTTGTACACACGCGTTTCCGCTCCGTACACATGTGTTTCCGCTCTATACGCCTGGTACACACGCGGCACTGTTCCATTGCTCCATACACCCTGTACACGCGGCTCAGCTCCATACACCTCATACACACGCGGTTCTGCTCCATACACCTCGTACACACGTGGTTCAGCTCAATACAACTCATACACACGCAGGTCTGCTCCATACACCTAGTACACACTCGACTCTGCTTCGTACACCTCGTACACACATGCGCCTCAGTTCCATACACCTTGTACACATTTGGTTCTGCTCCATACACCTCGTACACACTCGGCTCCGCTCCATACACCTCATTCACACTCGACTCTGCTCCATACACCTCTTACACATGCTGCTGTGCTCCGTACACCTTGTACACACATGGCTCTGCTCCATTTACCTTGTACACATGCGGTTCTGCTCCATACACCTCGTACACATGTTTCTCTGCTCCATACACCTCGTAGACATGCGGCTCTGCTCCATACACCTTGTACATGTACACACGTGGCTCCGCTCCATACATCTTGTACACACTCGGCTCCGTTCCATACACCTCGTACACACGCGGCTCAACTCCATACACCTCGTATACACTCGGTTCCATTCCATAAAACTTGTACACACGCAACTCCGCTCCGTACACACTCGGCTCCACTTTATTCACCTCGTACGCACTGGGCTTCGCTCCATACACACTCGGCTCCCTCCTCACTTACACCCTCTAGTAATACTCGAGCTCCACTCCATACACCTCGTACACACGTGGCTCTGCTCCAAACTCCTTTTACACATGTGGCTTTGCTCCGTACACGTCGTACAACGCGCCTCAGCTCCATACACCTTCTACACATGCGGTTCTGCTCCATACACCTAGTACACACTTGGCTTTCCCCATACACCTTGTACACACTCGAGCTCCACTCCATACACCTCGTACACACGTTGCTTTACTCCATACATCTCATACACACTGAGCTCCGCTCCATATACTTGGTACACACGTGGCTCTGCCTCATAAACCTTGTACACACGTGGCTCTGCTCCGTAAACCTTGTAAACATGTGACTCTGCTCCGTACACCTCGTACCACGCGCCTCAGCTCCATACACCTTGTACACATGCGGTTCTGCTCCGTACACCTAGTACACACTCGGTTTTGCTCCGTACACACTCGGCTCTGCTCCATACACGTTGTACACACTCGGCTCCATTCCATACACCTCATAGACACTCGGCTCCGCTCCGTACACACTCGGCTCCGCTCCATACACCTCGTACACTCTCGGCTCCGCTCCATACACCTCGTACACACATGGCTCTGTTCCATACACCTCGTACACACTCGAGCTCCGCTCCATACACCTCGTACACACGTGGCTCTGCTCTGTACATCTCGTACACACGGGCCTCAGCTCCATACACCTTGTACACATGCGGTTCTGCTCCATACAACTAGTACACACTCGGCTTTGCTCCACACACCTCGTACACACTCGGCTCCGCTCCATACACGTCATACACACTCGGCTCTGCTCCATACACTTTGTACACACATGGCTCTGCTCCATACACCTTGTACACATGTGGCTCTGCTCCATACACCTCGTACACATGTGGCTCTGATCCATACACCTTGTACATGTACACACGTGGCGTCGCTCCTTACACCTTGTACACACTCGGCTAGGCCCCATACATCTTGTACACACTTGGCTCTGCTCCATACGCCTCGTACACACTCGGTTCCGTTCCATACAACTCGTACACACTCGGCTCCGCTCCGTACACACTCGGCTCCGCTCCATACACCTCGTACACACTCGAGCTCCACTCCATACACCTCGTACACACGTGGCTCTGCTCCATACACCTTTTACACATGTGGCTTTGCTCCGAACACCTTGTATACACGTGCCTCAGCTCCGTACACCTTGTATACACTCGGCTTTGCTCCACACACCTCGTACACACTCAGCTCCGCTCCACACACCTCGTACACACTCGGCTTTGCTCCATACACCTCATACACACTCGGCTCCACTCCATACACCTTTTTCACATGCGGTTCCGCTCCATACACCTCGTACATATGCTGCTGTGCTCTGTACACCTTGTACACACATGGCTCTGCTCCATACACCTTATACACATGCGGTTCTGCTCCATACACCTCATACACATGTGGCTCTGCTCCATACACCTTGTACACGTACACACGTGGCTCCGCTCCATAAACCTTGTACACACTCGGCTCCGCTCCATACACTTCGTACACTCTCGGCTCCGCTCCATACACCTCGCACACACTCGAGCTCCACTCCATACACCTCGTACACACGTGGCTCTGCTCCATACACCTTTTACACATGTGGCTTTGCTCCATACACCTCGAACACACGCGGTACAGCTCCATACACCTCGTATACTTGCGGCTCAGCTCCATACACCTCATACACACGCGGCTCAGCTCCATACACCTCGTACACACGCGGCTCATCTCCATACAACCTGTACACACGCAGCTCAGCTCCATACACCTAGTACACACGCGGCTCAGCTCCATACACCTAGTACACACGCGGCTCTGCTCCATACACCTAGTGCACACATGGCTTTGCTCCATACACCTTGTACACACTCGAGCTCCACTCTATACACCTTGTACACATGTGGCTCTCCTCCGTACACCTCGTACATGCGGTTCTGCTCCATACACCTCGTACACATGCGGCTCTGCTCCGTACACCTCATGCATATGTGGCTGCGCTCCATACACCTGATATATACGCGGTTCTGATCAGCATGCCTCGTACACACGCGGCTCAGCTCCATACACCTTGCACACATGCGGCTCAGCTCCATACACCTCATACACACGCTGCTGTGCTCCGTACACCTTGTACACACATGGCTCCTCTCCATACCCCTTGTACATATGCGGTTCTGCTCCATACACCCTGTACACATGTGGCTCAGCTCCATAAACCTCGTACACACGTGGCTCAGCTCCATACACCTCATACACACGTGGCTCAGCTCCATACACCTCGTACACACGCGGCTCTGCTCCATACACCTGCCGTGTTTCCCCGAAAATAAGTCACCCCCGAATATAAGTCAGGGCAGGGCTGACGCAGAATTTTCCAATATAAGTCATACACCGATTATAAGACAGGGTGACTTATTTTCGGGGAATATAAGACAGGGTACCGCTAAAGTGCCATTTTTGCCCATTGCATGTTTTACCTGTGTCCCCGCTCTCCCGCTGGCCCCGCTGTCCTCCGTGGGCTCCCCTCTACTCTCAGGTGCAGCCGCAGGTCCGCTGTCCCCCGTGGGCTCCCCTCTGCCCTCAGGTGCCGCAGGTAACCCCAAGGGCATAGGGTTAATCTTGTGCGCCTGCCGCCCCGGCCTGACGTCACCGCTGCCGGCAGGAGCTTCTGATTGGCCAGCGGCTCCCCAGCATCTCGAGCGCTGATTGGCTCAGCGGCTCGAGTGCTGATTGGCCAGAAGCTCCTGCATGAAGAAGCATCTGGACAACGCCCTGCACCGCAGAGGAATCCATAGCCCGAGGCCGCCATTACCCTAAAAAGTAAGGATGTTTCCTTGCCGACTTGCCCATTAAAACCGCAATTCCACCGCACACCCGACTTGCGGCCCACTTGCGGCACACTTGCGGCACACTTGCGGCACACTTGCGGCAGGTCCCCATACAATGTACGGTACTGTATGGGACACTTGCAGCAAGATGCGGTTACCGCACCTTTGCCGCACCTTGCCGCAAGTGTCCCATACAGTACCGTACATTGTATGGGGACCTGCCACAAGTGTACCGCAAGTGTGCCGCAAGTCGGCTGTGCGGCGGAATTGCGGTTTTAACGGTACTGTGCTGGGGGCTGCAGTGGCATACTGTATGGGGCTGGGACCACATGGGAGGCTGCAGTGGGATACTGTATGGGGCTGTTTTGTGGTGACTACTGGTACCATACTGTTCAGCTTGTTAATAAATGTTAATTTTATGGTTAAAAAAAAATTGTCATTGTTTTTTTACTATAAGTCATACCCCGAATATAATATAAAATAAAAATTCGGTTGCGCCACACTGTTTGCTAAAGGCAGAATCTCCGTTATATTAATTCCTCACTCACCTTGTCTGGTTGTGCCATCTCTGCACAACCAGATAGTAGGCTCAGTGGTGAGGAAGGGATCCGAGACCTTTGCTCGCCGGTTCCTGGTTCCAGAATGAGCGCCCAGCTCCAGCTCGCTTCTCCGGGTCCCTTGATCAATCACGTGTCTATTGTGTCAGCCAGGTCCTTGTGTACAAAGCTGCTCTCTTCTACTACACTCCCCATAGGGAGGATAAGGTAAGGAACAATGCAGAAATGGTGGTATTTAGATTATGAGCGCTATACAAGGACACTGCACTGATTAGTATTACCTTTAGGTCTTTATTGAATATTGACAAATGTGAGTCCTCGCCACAACATGTTTCAACGCTAATGCGTCTTCCTCAAGTGGATCCACTTGAGGAAGACGCATTAGCGTTGAAACATGTTGTGGCGAGGACTCACATTTGTCAATATTTAATAAAGACCTAAAGGTAATACTAATCAGTGCAGTGTCCTTGTATAGCGCTCATAATCTAAATACCACCATTTCTGCATTGTTCCATACCCCGAATATAAGACAGGGTGGAAATTTGGGGGGTAAAATTAATATGACACTGTCTTATATTCGGGGAAACACGGTAGTACACACGCGACTCTACTCCATACACCTCGTACACACTCGTCTCCGCTCCATTCACCTCATACACACTCGGCTCAGCTCCATACACCTTTTCCACATGCGGCTCCGCTCCATACACCTTGTACACATGCTGCTTGTTCCGTACACCTTGTAAACACATGGCTCTGCTCCTTACACCTTGTACACATGCGGCTCTGCTATGTACACCTCATGCACATGTGGCCGCGCTCCATACACCTGGTATACATGCGGCTCTGATCAGCATGCATCGTACACACTCGGCTCTGCTTCATACACTTGTACACACACGGCTCTGCTCTATACACCTTGTACACGCGCAGCTCTGCTCTATACACCTTGTACACACAAGGCTCTGCTCCATACACCTTGTACACACGCGGCTCTGCTCCGTACACCTCATACACATGTGTCTCCGCTCCATACACCTTGTACACACGCGTTTCCACTCCATACACACGTGTTTCTGCTCCACACGCGGCTCTGATCCACCTGCCTCGTACACACACGGCACTGCTCCATTGCTCCATACACCCTGTACACACGCGGCTCAGCTCCATATACCTCATACACACGCGGCTCTGCTCCATACACCTCATACACACTCGGCTCTGTTCCATACACCTCGTACACACTCGAACTCCGCTCCATACACCTCGTACACATGTGGCTCTGCTCCGTACACCTCGTACACAGGCGCCTCAGCTCCATACACCTTGTACACATGCGGTTCTGCTCCATACACCTAGTACACACTCGGCTTTGCTCCACACACCTTGTACATACTCTGCTCTGCTCCGCTCCGCTCCATACACCTCATGCACACTCGGCTATGTTTCATACACCTCGTACACTCTCGGCTCCCCTCCATACACCTCATACACATATGGTTCTTCTCCATACACCTCGTACACACTCGTGCTCCGCTCCATACACCTTGTACACACGTGGTTCTGCTCCGTACACCTGTACACAAGCGCCTCAGCTCCATACATCTTGTACACATGCGGTTCTGCTCATACACTCGTACACATGCGGCTCTGCTCCATACACCTGTACACATGCGGCTCTGCTCCGTACACTCATGCATATGTGACTGCGCTCCATATACCTTGCACACATGTGTTTCCACTCTATACGCTGGTACACACGCGGCTCTGATCACACGCCTCGTACACACACGGCACTGCTCCATTGCTCCATACACCCTGTACACACGCGGCTCAGCTCCATACACCTGTACAGATGCGGCTCTGCTCCGTACACCTCATGCATATGTGGTTGCGCTCCATATACCTTGTACACATGCGTTTCCGCTCCATACTCCTGTTATACATGCGGCTCTGATCAGCATGCCTAGTACACACTTGACTCTGCTTCATACACCTCGTACACACGCGGCTCTGCTCTATACACCTTGTACACACGCGGCTCTGCTCAATACACCTTGTACACACGCAGCTCTGCTCCGTAAACCTCGTACACATGTGCCTCCGCTCCATACACCTTGTACACATGCGTTTCCGCTCCATACGCCTGGTACACACGCGTCTCTGATCCATACGCCTCGTACACACACGGCACTGCTCCATTGCGCCATACACTCTGTACACACGCGGCTCAGCTCCATATACCTCGTACACACACGGCTCAGCTTCATACACCTTGCACACATGCGGCTCAACTCCATACACCTCATACACACACGGCTAATACACCTAATAAACACTTGGCTCCATTCTATACACCTCGTACACACTCGACTCCGCTCTGTACACACATGGATCCGCTCCATACACCTTTTTCACATGCGGTTCTGCTCCATACACCTTGTACATATGTGGCTCTGCTCCACACACCTCGTCCACACGCGGCCTCAGCTCCATACACCTCGTCTACACGCCGGCTCAGCTCCATACATCTTGTACACACGCAACTCAGCTCTATACACTCTGTTCACACGTGGCTCAGTTCCATACACCTCGTACACACACGGCACTGCTCCATTGCTCCATACACCCTGAACACACGCGGCTCAGCTCCATATACCTCATACACAAGTGGCTCTGCTCCACACGCCTCGTCCACATGCGGCTCAGCTCCACACACCTCGTACACACGCGGCTCAGCTCCATACATCTAGTACACATGTGACTCACCTCGATACACTCTGTACACACGTGGCTCAGCTCCATACACCTCGTACACACACGGCACTGCTCATTGTTCCATACACCCTGTACACACGCGGCTCAGCTCCATATACCTCATACACAAGCGGCTCTGCTCCATACACCTAGTACACACTCGGCTCTGCTCCTTACACCTCGTACACACTCGGCTCTGTTCCATACACCTCGCACACTCTCGGCTCCGCTCCATACACCTCGTACACACGCGAGTCTGCTCCGTACACCTTGTACACCCGCACCTCAGCTCCATACACCTTGTACACATGCGGTTCTGCTCTATACACCTAGTACACACTCGGCTTTGCTCCACACACCTTGTACATATTCTGCTCTGCTCCTCTCCATACACCTCATACACACTCGGCTCCGCTCTGTACACCTCGTACACATGCTGCTGTGCTCCCTACATCTTGTACACACATGGCTCTCCTTCATACACCTTGTACACATGTGGTTCTGCTCCATATACCTCGTACACATGTGGATCTGCTCCATACACCTCGTACACATGTGGCTCTGCTCCATACAACTTTTACACACTTGGCTCCGCTTCATACACCTCGTACACATACAGATCCGCTCCATACACCTCGTACACACACGGCTCCACTCCGTACACCTTGTACACACGCATCTTAGCTTAGTACACAAGCGGCTCAGCTCCGTACACCTCGTACACATGCGGCTCAGCTCCGTACACACGCGGTTCAGCTCCATACTCCTCGTACACACGCGACTTTGCCTCATACACCTAGTAAACACTTGACTTTGCTCCATACACCTCGTACACATACGGCTCAGCTCCATACCCCCTGTACACACGCAGCTCAGCTCCATACACCTTGTACACACGCGGCTCTGCCCCATACACCTAGTACACACTTGGCTTTGCTCCATACACCTCGTACACACTCTGCTCCGCTCCATATACCTTGTACACACATGGCTCTGCTCCATACACATTGTACACATGCGGTTCTGCTCCATACACCTCGTACACATGTGGCTCTGCTCTATACACCTTGTACACAGTCAGCTCCGCTCCATACACCTCGTACACGTGTGTGTCCGCTCCATACACCTTGTACACATGCGTTTCCGCTCCATACACACGTGGTTCTGCTCCATACGCCTGGTAAACACGCAGCTCTGATTCACATGCCTCGTACACACACGGCACTGCTCCATTGCTCCATACACTCTGTACACACGCGGTTCAGCTCCATATACCTCATACACACGCGGCTCTGCTCCATACACCTAGTACACACTCGGCTCTGCTCCATACACCTCGTACACACTCGACTGTGTTCCATACACCTCGTACACACTCGGATCCGCTCCATACACCTCGAACACACATGGTTCTGCTCCATACACCTCGTACACACTCGAGCTCCACTCCATACACCTCAAACACATGTGGCTCAGCTCCATATACTTTGTACACATGCGGTTCTGCTCCATACACCTAGTACACACTTGGCTTTGCGCCATACACCTTGCACACATGCGGCTCAGCTCCATAAACCTCATACACACACACGGCTCGGCTCCATACACCTAATACACACACAGTTCCGTTCTATACACCTCGTACACACTCGGCTCCGTCTCCCATACACCTCATTACAAACGACTGCTGTGCTCCGTACACCTTGTACACACATGGCTCCTCTCCATACCCCTTGTATATATGCGGTTCTGCTCCATACACCTTGTACACATGTGGCTCTGCTACACACACCTCGTACACACACGGCTCAGCTCCATACACCTCGTACACACGTGGCTCAGCTCCATGCACCTCGTACACACGCGGCACAGCTCCATACATTCTGTACACACGTGGCTCAGCTCCATACACCTCGTACACACGCGGCTCTGCTCCATACACCTAGTACACAGCGACTCTACTCCATACACCTAGCATACACTCGGCTTTGCCCCATACACCTAATACACACTCGTCTCCGCTCCATTCACCTCATACACACTCGGCTCAGCTCCATACACCTTTTCCACATGCGGCTCCGCTCCATACACCTCGTACACACGCTGCTTGTTCCATACACCTTGTACACACGCGGCTCTGCCCCATACACCTAGTACACACTTGGCTTTGCTCCATACACCTCGTACACACTCTGCTCCGCTCCATACACCTCGAACACACATGGTTCTGCTCCATACACCTCGTACACACTCGAGCTCCACTCAAACAACATGTGGCTCAGCTCCATATACCTAGTACACATGCGGTTCTGCTCCATACACCTAGTACACACTTGGCTTTGTGCCATACACCTTGCATACATGCGGCTCAGCTCCATAAACCTCATACAACGCTGCTGTGCTCCGTACACCTTGTACACACATGGCTCCTCTCCATACCCCTTGTATATATGCGGTTCTGCTCCATACACCTTGTACACATGTGGCTCTGCTCCACACACCTCGTACACCGGCTCAGTTCCATACACTCGTGCACACGGGTCAGTTCCATACACCTCGTGCACACGCGGCTCAGCTCCATACACCTCGTACACACGCGGCACAGCTCCATACACTCTGTACACACGTGGCTCAGCTCCATACACCTCGTACACACGCGGCTCTGCTCCATACCTAGTACACACGCGGCTCTATCCATACACCTAGTATACACTTGGCTTTGCCCCATACATCTTGTACACACGCGGCACAGCTCCATACACTCTGTACACACGTGGCTCAGCTCCATACACCTTTTTCACATGCGGCTCCGCTCCATACACCTCGTACACATGCTGCTTGTTCCGTACACCTTGTAAACACATGGCTGTGCTCCTTACACCTTGTACACATGCGGCTCTGCTATGTACACCTCATGCACATGTGGCTGCGCTCCATACACCTGGTATACACTCAGCTCTGATCCGCATGCCTCGTACAAACTCGGCTCTGCTTCATACACCTCGTACACATGCAGCTCTGCTCTATACACTTTGTACACACGCAGCTCTGCTCTATACACCTTGTACACGCGGCTCTGCTCCATACACCTTGTACACACGCGGCTCTGCTCCATACACCTCGTCACATGTGTCTCCGTTCCATACACCTTGTACACACGCGTTTCCGCTCCATACACACGTTTCTGCTCCATACGCCTGGTACACACGCGGCTCTGATCCACATGCCTCGTATACACACGGCACTGCTCCATTGCTCAGTACACCCTGTACACACGTGGCTCAGCTCCATATACCTCATAGACACGCGGCTCTGCTCCATACACCTAGTACACACTCGGCACCGCTCCATACACCTAGTACACACATGGTTCTGCTCCATACACCTCGTACACACTCGAGCTCCGCTCCATGCACCTCGTACACACGTGGCTCTGCTCCGTACACCTCGTACTACATGCGGTTCTGTTCCATACACCTAGTACACACTCGGCTTTGCTCCACACACCTCGTACATACTCTGCTCTGCTCCGCTCCATACACCTCATACACACTCGGCTCTTTTCCATACACCTCTACACTCTCCGCTCCGCTCCATACACCTCGTAAACACATGGTTCTGCTCCGTACACCTGTACACACTCGGCTCTGCTCCATACACCTCTGTACACACATGGCTCTGCTCCGTACACCTCGTACACACATGCGCATCTGCTCATACACCTTGTACACATCGTTCCGGTCCTCGTGCTCACGTCTACCACACCCTCGTACACAGGCATCGCTGCATACACCTTGTACACATGCGTTTCCGCTCCATACGCCTGCTACACACGTGGCTCTGATCCACACGCCTCGTACACACACGGCACTGCTCCATTGCTCCATACACCCTGTACACACGCGGTTCAGCTCCATATACCTCATACACAGGCGGCTCTGCTCCATACACCTAGTACACACTCGGCTCTGCTCCATACACCTCGTACACACTCGACTGTGTTCCATACACCTGGTACACTCTCGGCTCCGCTCCATACACCTCGAACACACATGGTTCTGCTCCATACACCTCGTACACACTCGAGCTCCGATCCATATACCTCGTACACACGTGGTTCAGCTCCATACACCTCATACACACGCGGCTCTGCTCCATACACCTCGTACACACACGGCACTGCTTCATTGCTCCATACACCCTGTACACACGCGGCTCAGCTCCATATACCTCATACACACGCGGCTCGGCTCCATACACCTAGTACACACTCGGCTCTGCTCCATACACCTCGTACACACTCGGCTCCATTCCAAGCACCTCGTACACTCTCGGCTCCGCTCCATACACCTCGTACACACATGGTTCTTCTCCATACACCTCGTACACACTCGAGCTCCGCTCTATACACCTCGTACACACGTGGGTCTGCTCCGTTCACCTCGTACACACGCGCCTCAGCTCCATACACCTTGATCACATGCGGTTCTGCTCCATACACCTAGTACACACTCGGCTTTGCTCCACACACCTCATACATATTCTGCTCTGCTCCGCTCCATACATCTCATACACACTCGGCTCCGCTCTGTACACCTCGTACACATGCTGCTGTGCTCCGTACACCTTGTACACACGCGGCTCTGCTCAATACACCTTGTACACATGCGGCTCTGCTCCATACACCTTGTACACATGCGTTTCCGCTCCATACGCCTGCTACACACGCGGCTCTGATCCACACGCCTCGTACACACACGGCACTGCTCCATTGCTCCATACACCCTGTACAGACGCGGCTCAGCTCCATACACCTCGTTACACACGCGGTTCTGCTCCATACACCTCGTACACACGCGGCCCAGCTCCATACACCTTGCACACATGCGGCTCAGCTCCATACACCTCATACACACACGGCTCGGCTCCATACACCTAATACACACTCGGCTCCGTTCTTTACACCTCGTACACATTTGGCTCCGCTCCATACACCTTTTTCACATGCAGCTCCGCTCCATACACCTCATACACACGCTGCTGTGCTCCGTAAACCTTGTACACACATGACTCCTCTCCATACCCCTTGTACATATGCGGTTCTGCTCCATAAACCTTGTACACATGTGGCTCTGCTCCACACACCTCGTACACACGCGCCTCCCTCCATACATCTTGATCACATGCGGTTCTGCTCCATACACCTAGTACACACTCGGCTTTGCTCCACACACCTCGTACATATTCTGCTCTGCTCCGCTCCATACACCTCATACACACTCGGCTCCGCTCCATACACCTTGTACACACGCGGCTCTGCTCAATACACCTTGTACACACACGGCTCTGCTCGTACACCTCGAACACATGTGTATCCGCTCCATACACCTTGTACACATGCGTTTCCGCTCCATACGCCTGCTACACACGCGGCTCTGATCCACACGCCTCGTACACACACGGCACTGCTCCATACACACTGTACACACGCGGCTCAGCTCCATACACCTCGTAAACACGCGGATCTGCTCCATACACTTCGTATACACGCGGCCAGCTCCATACACCTTGCACACATGCGGCTCAGCTCCATACACCTCATACACACACGGCTCGGCTCCATACACCTAATACACACTCGGCTCCGTTCTATAACATCTCGTACACACTCGGCTCCGCTCCGTACACATTTGGCTCCGCTCATGTACCTTTTTCACATGCAGCTCCGCTCCATACACCTCATACACAGGCTGCTGTGCTCCGTACACCTTGTACACACATGACTCCTCTCCATACACCTCTCCTGCTCCATACACCTTGTACACATGTGACTCTGCTCCACACACCTCGTCCACACGCTGCTGTGCTCTGTACACCTTGTACACACATGGCTCTGGTTCATACAATCGTACACATGTATCTCTGCTCCATACACACGTACACATGTGACTCTGCTCCATACAACTTGTACACACTCGGCTCCGCTTCATACACCTCGTACACATACGGATCCGCTCCATATACCTCGTACACACTCGGCTCCGCTCCATACACCTTGTACACAAGCGGCTCAGCTCTGTACACCTCGTACACATGTGGCTCAGCTCCGTACACACGCGGCTCAGCTCCATAAACCTCGTACACACGCGACTCAGCTCCGTACACACCTCAGCTACACTCACACATCGCTCATCATACACCTTTTTCACATGCGGCTCCGCTCCATACACGTCGTACACATGCTGCTTGTTCCGTACACCTTGTAAACACATGGCTCTGCTCCTTACACCTTGTACACATGCGGCTCTGCTACGTACACCTCATGCACATGTGGCCGCACTCCATACACCTGGTATACACGCGGCTCTGATCAGCATGCCTCGTACACACTCGGCTCTGCTTCATACACCTTGTACACACACGGCTCTGCTCTATACACCTTCGTACCTCACACTAATGCGGCTCTGCTCCATACACCTTGTACACACGCGGCTCTGCTCCATACACCTCGTACACGTGTCTCCGCTCCATACACCTTGTACACACGCGTTTCCGCTCCATACACACGTGTTTCTGCTCCATACGCCTGGTACACACGCGGCTCTGATCCACATGCCTCATACACACACGGCACTGCTCCATTGCTCAGTACACCCTGTACACACGTGGCTCAGCTCCATATACCTCATACACACCGCTCGCCCCATACTGTCCATTTTTATACACCTCGTACACATCTCGACAACCGACATCTCAGTCATACACTAGCACACAAATGGTTCTGCTCCATACACCTCGTACACACTCGAGCTCCGCTCCATACACCTCGTACACACGTGGCTCTGCTCCGTACACTCGTATACACGCACCTCAGCTCCATACACCTTGTACACATGCGGTTCTGCTCTATACACCTAGTACACACTCGGCTTTGCTCCACACACCTCGTACATACTCTGCTCTGCTCCGCTCCATACACCTCATACACACTCGGCTCTTTTCCATACACCTCGTACACTCTCGGCTCCACTCCATACACCTCGTACACACATGGTTCTGCTCCATACACCTCGTACACACTCGAGCTCCGATCCATACACCTCGTACACATGCGGTTCTGCTCCATACACCTAGTACACACTCGGCTTTGCTCCACACACCTCGTACATACTCTGCTCTTCTCCACTCCATACACCTCATACACACTCGGCTCTTTTCCATACACCTCGTACACACATGGTTCTGCTCCATACACCTCGTACACACTCGATCTCCGATCCATACACATCGTACACATGTGCCTCTGCTCCGTACACCTTGTACACACCGCGGCTCTGCTCCGTAAACCTCGTACACATGTGCCTCCGCTCCATACACCTTGTACACATGAGTTTCCGCTCCATAACGTCTGCTACACACGCGGCTCTGATCCACACGCCTCGTACACACGGCACTGCTCCATACACCCTGTACACACGCGGCTCAGCTCCATACACCTCGTACACACGCGGTTCTGCTCCATACACCTCGTACACACGCGGCTCAGCTCCATACACCTCGTACACACGCGGCTCGGCTCCATACACCTAATACACACTCGGCTCCTTCTATACACCTCGTACACACTCGGCTCCGCTCTGTACACATTTGGCTCCACTCCTTACACCTTTTTCACATGCGGCTCCGCTCCATACACCCATACACATGCTGCTGTGCTCCGTACACCTTGTACACACATGACTCCTCTCCATACCCCTTGCACATATGCGGTTCTGCTCCATACACCTTGTACACATGCGGTACAGCTGCATACACCTCGTACACATGCGGTACAGCTGCATACACCTCGTACACACACGGCCCTGCTCCATACACCTCGTACACACGCGGCCCAGCTCCATACACCTCATACACACGCGGCTCTGCTTCATACACCCTGTACACACGCAGCTCTGCTCCATACACCTAGTACACACTTGGCTTTGCTCCATACACCTCGTACACACATGGTTCTGCTCCATACACATCGCACACACTCGAGCTCCGATCCATACACCTCGTACACACGTGGCTCTGCTCCATACACCTTGTACACACGTGGCTCTGCTCCGTACACCTAGTACACATGCGCCTCAGCTCCATACTCCTTGTACACATGCGGTTCTGCTCCATACAGCTCATAAACACTCGGCTCCACTCCATACACCTCGTAAACACTCGGCTCCGCTCCATACACCTCCTACACACTCAGCTCCGCTCCATACACTTTTTTCATATGCGACTTCGCTCCATACTCCTCTTACACACACGACTCCGCTCCTTATAACTCACACACACGACTCCGCTCCTTATATCTCACACACACGCGGCTCTGCTACATCTGCACGGTAAAGCCCTCCTGACCTCACACATAAACTCACCCCATCCATTTCTTCACCTCATCCTGCATGGTGACAGCCTGCATACATGGTGGGGCTCATCATGTGATCCCTTACTCCTCCCCTCTATTGACATCATCACAGGTCCTGTGTGGCTCACACTGCAAGAAGCAGCGTAACGCAGGGGCGGCGGTCGCCAGGACTATAGTAGAGGGAGCGGCATCTGTACGGGGCCACACTACCACCATGCGCCCCTGATGCCGCCCCATGTCTTCTAACAGCTGCAGATCTAGTGAGGCCCCTGGGAGCGGGAGCAGCAAATAAAAGTGACAGCTGTCTCCCTGCGGCGCCCCCTGGAGCGTGGCACCCTGTGTGGCCGCACAACTCGCTCATGCGTAAGGCCGGCCCTGCCCAGGGATTAATGTGCCACTGAAACAACACCAAGGGTTAATTTCCCACACAACCCACAACACTACACTAGCGCATCCAGGCCATCAGGGGGAGCTAAGGCTGCTTCCCTATATATTCTGGTGTGGAGAGGAAGTGGCAGTTAAGGTACTGTCACACGGGGAGATATCGCCGGTGATGTTGTGGCGATCTCATGAACGCGCACATCGCTGCAGCGTCGCTCGTGAGAAGTCACACGTAGCAATCTTACCGTCAACCCATGACGAACCGGCGATTCAGGAATCGCCTGAAACAACCTTGAAGTGATGTTGGCTTTTCAGATCGCCGTGTCACACAGCACCACCTCACCGTCAATGTGGCATACAGAATGGATCACCTGAACACAGACATCGCCTGTGCCATTGCTATCGCCACGGCAGTAGGCATAAGGATCGCTCAAGCTACATCGCCTGATTTCCCGACACTGTTGGGAAATCTCTGAACTCAGAAACAGAGATTTATCGCCGTTCAGTCGCCACGTTACACGCGGCGACGCACAGGTGATGTCGCTTCAACATCGCCTTAACAGGAAGATCTCGGCGACATCACCGGCAATATCTCCCCGTGTGACGGCACCTTTAGCTCAGTATGTAGCAGTACTGTGAAGAGTTCAGTGCAGAGTAGCACTGTGGGGAGAAGGACCTGGGTGTAAAAGGGCTGCATTAGGACCAACTCACTGTCCACTTCAAATCCCGGCCAAGGTCTGAGGAAAGGAGTAGGAGAAGCAGAGGAACACACCCGGGACACAGAGTTACTCTATAACTCACCCCGGTGAAGCGCAAAGACCGGATACTGGATCCGACATTGTGCCTGACACAAGCAACACAGTAAACACCGGATGAGTGAGGATTACCTATCTTCCCTATACCACAGTGAAGCAACATGGCAGGGTCTGAAACACAAAATTAAGACTCAAGTTGCGTAGCAAGTGGGTACATGTGAGGGGAGACAGGGCCGACAGCCTAGCTGAAGCGGCAGCAGGGCCACACACAAAGTGCAGGAGTAGGAAGCCAAGGACCCGATCAGGGTGGGAGCAGCCCAGCCCCAATACAGAATCCGTGGACAATATCTACTGAACAACATCTGCAGTAAAGACTTGGAAAACTACAAAACCGTGGGTCTGTGTGATCCTTGCGAACGCTGTTCTCCTTACAAGCTGTCATCTCTACTACTACCCCTTCCCCCATCTATAGACCATTATCACCACTGCCCCGGGGAACCAGGCTCTGCCCGCAAAGAGCCGTTACATCACTGTCTGCCAAACCTCACCCCTGAAGTTCTGCAGCAGCGGTGGTCACCCTGACCACAACCCGTGGGTGGTGTCACAACTTTCTCCCCTGTAAATGCCCCCATTACTTGTGGGCTTGGGACACGATCCGGACGAAGACTACCGTGATACCCCCTGTGATACCCTGGTCCGGTATCGAGTACCCTGTCCCAGTGGGCTCCACACACACCCACCCAGGCGCAAACACACACACATGCATACTCAGCCAGGCGCGCGCTCGCGCACGCACACACGCATGCACACCCATCTTCCTTGATCAGTAGATACCAGGCTGCTGCCCATAGGAATGAGGAGGGGCCGGTAATGATCTCACTGAGCGGGAGATTCACATCAGCCACCGGGTCTGTGATCAGCAAATAACCGAGACAAATGCGCCAAAACACAAAACTATACAGAAGTCTCCACCTCCGTTTAACTCTTTAGCTGCACATTTCTAGGCGTTCTCCAGACCTGCACAGGCTCCTGGTAGATGAGGCTTGTGTTTGTGGCTAGGTGTAGATGGCACGGTCCAGTACAATTAAACCCAGGTTAATCAGGGTCAGCCAACCTAGCCAGAGAGGGGGCAATGATAGGAAGGACAATGAATTCCTGCCCTCCCCTTGTGGCACATCCAGACACAGCGGTATCCGCACTGACATTCTGCCCTGTGTCTGTATCCAGCGCTCAGGACTCACAGATGAGAACAGGCTGAACGCTTCATACTTTGTATCAGGGGCTGCAGAGAACCTGTTACACTTGTCCGATCGCTGTTACATGGTGACGAGACACTGGGATGTGCTGAACATCAATACAACAATATAGTATTTAGTAAATGATAAAGCACTTGTCTGAGTAACCTTTTTAGTGTTACCAGTGTCGTCCACTATGTGTTCTGCTGATAACAGGGGGGATGAGCCGTTAACTCTTTCATTGCTCAGCAGCACTTTGTAATGTGTTTCAGATTGCATTAACTCTTTGTTTCCTAGACTGGCGATGACTCCTGATCGCTCATAATTATAACTAAAGACTGATTTATCTTGAATGATAATGTGAATAATTATGTTTCGGAGCTGGAGGTCTCTGCTGAGATAAATTAGTTTTGTTAACAGTAATTGAATTTGCCGCTCTTCGTACAGTTTCTGCACTTTTCTATTCACCTCCAAAGTTAATTTATGAAAGTTTTCCTGAGTTTCCTATATTAATTCAATACATAAAATTCAGCGACCACACATGTCCTCATGTATTTACTTTTCCAGATCACGATGAATTAATCTAATCAATGAAATTCATATTTAGACATAATGTGAGAACCTTAAAGTCCAAAAGTAAAAATGAGTAAATCATTAAAGAAGCGCATCGCTATTCAAAGAGAAGTTATCAGATCACTGCTGAAAATGTCATTGACCAGCTATGTGCCCGGCGCCTGAATATAGTATATGTAACAGGTGGTCTCGGGCAGTGTGGACAATCATATATTATATTTGAGGAGAAATTAATGAGAATATGGATAAATAATCACTAATCTGCCCTCTCCCTGGTGGCTATGTGGCCGCCGTGCTGTCAGTGTAGCTGTCTCATCTTTAAATTGTGGTTACTGCAGAATACAGTGAGATATTAAACTTCTAAGACCAAACCGAGATCATGGTTTAGTTATGGATTTCGATCACTTTGCCATGTCCCCCAAAAAAATGGCAACTTTCATAGCAACAATGTTCTGAGTGTCGGGAATATAAAAAATTCAGCTCCTGGAGCTGTAGGACGAGCCTTGAATAAAGGAGGAGGGGCGGGGAGTACCTGCGTGTTCTAAATGTAGGGGAATATTCTCTAGACAGTAAGATCCTGTGCAGATTGGACTCTATATCACACCCAATCTATACTATGTGCAGTATTCCCTGGGCGGCTGCCCGGACTATTGATTGCGGTCACACATCGGGACGTGTGCTCCTTTTATACATCTTTCACATATAGATACATCCATTCCCCGTCATGCTGGGGACACTACAGTTAAAATACAACTTCCGGCGTCAACGACTGAGCGGGAATGTCATAGCCACCAGCGGGTCTGTTATCAGACAAAGCGGGGACATCGGTCTGAAGCTCCACCCCGAGGAACCTATCAGATAAGGGCATCATCCACCGCTGCTTGGTGACCGTAGAATCCAAGCTCTACTCCTAAAGCAGCGACTTCTCAGCACAAACCCGGCAGAGCTCAGATCACAACCGTGGTGATAAAGATCGTGCTTAAGCGGTGGTAGGAGCTCAGCAGACAGGAAAGGAATTCGGATAGCAATGGAGACACGACTGCATTTGTAGAATTACTTCATTTACCTGTGACAATGAAGGGGATTTCCCCCACTATCCATCGACTAGACTGAGCAGTGCTCCTAATGATAATGGGCGCTGGAGACAGGGCAGATCAGTAACTAGCTCATCTATAGAGGATTTGGTGGCTCTGAAAAGAGCCTTTGTGTTGTACTCGGTTGTAGGACAGATCTAAGCCCTCTCCCGCGCGATCCGGCGGGCCAGCTGGATGTCCTTGGGCATGATGGTGACCCTCTTGGCGTGGATAGCGCACAGATTGGTGTCCTCAAACAGCCCCACCAGATAAGCCTCGCTGGCCTCCTGCAGGGCCATGACGGCCGAGCTCTGGAAGCGGAGATCGGTCTTGAAGTCCTGGGCGATTTCTCTGACCAGGCGCTGGAAGGGAAGCTTACGGATCAGCAGCTCGGTGGACTTCTGGTAACGGCGGATCTCACGGAGAGCGACTGTGCCTGGACGGTAGCGGTGAGGCTTCTTCACTCCGCCGGTGGCAGGAGCGCTCTTCCTGGCGGCCTTAGTGGCCAGCTGCTTGCGGGGAGCTTTCCCTCCGGTGGATTTACGGGCGGTCTGCTTAGTTCTGGCCATAGCTCTGAATAGAAGAGAACAGAAATGTGATAAGAAGAATGGAGCGAGCAGCTCAGTTATACTCGTCATGTGACACACCCCCTACACGCCATTGGATACTTTGTAATAACATGTTCCCGCCAATATTGTGTAACTTAATCCTTCAAAGTAGGCTGAGCTCGTCCCTGTGGCTCCGCCCTCCAGCAGAGGGCGGGGACTCTGCAGGTCACACTTGTGAGGCTGTGTATAGGGAGAGGGAATATCACATCTACACGAGTCTCCACAGCAGGAGCCGCCGATGTGTCTGTACAGCACCGCTCCTCATCACTCACACCCCGGACTACACTGTCGCTCCAGTCATCACACCGCAGTAATTCCACCTTCCATCATTGATACAGACGCCGGGACATGATTGAGGATAATGACACCAGTGACATCTGCTCCTGTCCTGCGCTCTAAGCAGATCACTCTCCGCTCCTCCCATTAATCACACTGTGCTGTCCCCTGTACAAGTGCTGCTCAGATCTGAGCCCAGTTACAGGTCTGGTGAGATGGGGACAGCGCAGCTCTGCGCAAGGTGGATCTGTAGGAAATGTCACTATCAACAGTTAGGCTCCATTCACTCTGTGCGTCTTTAGTGTGCTTTTGTTCGTCAGTTTTTGTAGCCAAAACCAGAGCCAAAAGTCAGAGGAAAAGTATAAGGACCGCTTTACATACACCAACTTCTGTGACCAACTTCTGAGCAGATCTCTGGTTGCAGTGAAATCATGGACACATTGTTACATTTGTACACAGCCGCAAAAAGGAACAATGTGTCCATGATTTCACTGCAACCAGAGATCTGTTCAGAAGTTGGTCACAGAAGTTGGTGTGTGTAAAGCGGCCCTTACAGAAACAATTCTGTAGATCACCTCACTCCTGGTTTTGGCCTCAGAAACTGACCAGCAATAACAGAGCTCAAACGCATAGTGTGAATGGAGACGAAGGCGGCCTCTAACCATGACACTGAGGAAGCGAAAGAAATCTGCACTGGATCACAGATCTGGCGAGGAAAAGGTGGTGACACTGATCACACAGCTCTCAGAGGACAAGGTGGTGACACCGATCACACAGCTCTCAGGAGACAAGGTGGTGACACCGATCACACAGCTCTCAGGAGACAAGGTGGTGGCACTGATCACAGCTCTCAGGAGACAAGGTGGTGACACTGATCACACAGATCTCAGGGGACAAGGTGGAGACACTGATCACACAGCTCTCAGGGGACAAGGTGGTGACACTGATCACACAGCTCTCAGGGGGACAAGTGGAGACACTGATCACACAGCTCTCAGGGGACAAGGTGGTGACACTGATCACACAGCTCTCAGGGGACAAGGTGGTGACACCGATCACACAGCTCTCAGGAGACAAGGTGGTGGCACTGATCACAGCTCTCAGGAGACAAGGTGGTGACACTGATCACACAGATCTCAGGGGGACAAGGTGGAGACACTGATCACACAGCTCTCAGGGGACAAGGTGGTGACACTGATCACACAGCTCTCAGGGGGACAAGGTGGAGACACTGATCACACAGCTCTCAGAGGACAGGGTGGTGACACTGATCACACAGCTCTCAGGGACAAGGTGGTGACACTGATCACACAGCTCTCAGGGACAAGGTGGTGACACTGATCACACAGCTCTCAGGGGACAAGGTGGTGACACTGATCACACAGCTCTCAGGGGACAAGGTGGTGACACTGATCACACAGCTCTCAGGGACAAGGTGGTGACACTGATCACAGCTCAGGAGACAAGGTGGTGACACTGATCACACAGCTCTCAGGGGACAAGGTGGTGACACTGATCACACAGCTCTCAGGGGACAAGGTGGTGACACTGATCACACAGCTCTCAGAGGACAAGGTGGTGACACTGATCACACAGCTCTCAGGGGGACAAGGTGGTGACACCGATCACACAGCTCTCAGGGGACAAGGTGGTGACACTGATCACACAGCTCTCAGGGGACAAGGTGGTGACACTGATCACTCAGCTCTCAGAGGACAAGGTGGTGACACTGATCACACAGCTCTCAGGGGAACAAGGTGGTGACACCGATCACACAGCTCTCAGGGGGACAAGGTGGTGACACTGATCATATACAGCTCTACCGGGACAAGGTGGTGACACTGATCACACAGCTCTCAGGGGGACAAGGTGGTGACACTGATCATATACAGCTCTACCGGGGACAAGGTGGTGACACTGATCACACAGCTCTCAGGGGACAAGGTGGTGACACTGATCACACAGCTCAGGGGACAAGGTGGTGACACTGATCACACAGCTCTCAGGGGGACAAGGTGGTGACACCAATCACACAGCTCTCAGGGGGGACAAGGTGGTGACACTGATCACACAGCTCTCAGGGGACAAGGTGGTGACACTGATCACAGAGCTCTCAGGGACAAGGTGGTGACACTGATCACAGAGCTCTCAGGGGACAAGGTGGTGACACTGATCACACAGCTCTCGGGGGACAAGGTGGTGACACTGATCACACAGCTCTCAGGGGACAAGGTGGTGACACTGATCACACAGCTCTCGGGGGACAAGGTGGTGACACGGATCACACAGCTCTCAGGGGACAAGGTGGTGACACGGATCACACAGCTCTCAGGGGACAAGGTGGTGACACTGATCACACAGCTCTCAGGGGACAAGGTGGTGACACTGATCACACAGCTCTCAGGGGACAAGGTGGTGACACGGATCACACAGCTCTCAGGGGACAAGGTGGTGACACTGATCACACAGCTCTCAGGGGACAAGGTGGTGGCTCTGAGAAGAGCCTTTGTGATAAAGTAACAGGGCAGTTGCAGCTTATTTCTTGCCCGCAGGCTTCTTGGCTTTAGCCGCCTTCTTAGCCGGACTCTTGGCAGCTTTGGGCTTGGCCGCCTTCTTAGCTGGACTCTTGGTTACCTTCTTGGGCTTTGGAGCAGCCTTCGTCTTCTTGGGGCTCTTGGCCGCTTTCTTGGCAGCTGCGGGCTTCTTGGCCTTTTTCGGGCTCTTCTTGGCTGCGGCCGGAGCCTTCTTGGGCTTCTTCGGGGATTTGGCCGCCTTCTTGCTGCAGCAGGTTTCTTGGGCTTGGCCGCAGCTGCTGGCTTCTTCTTGGCCGCCTTGTCCTTGCTGATCTTGAAGGATCCGGAGGCGCCGCTGCCCTTCACCTGGACCAGGCTGCCTTTGGTGACCAGGCTCTTGACGGCCAGCTTCACACGGCTGTTGTTCTTCTCTACATCGTATCCTCCGGCAGACAGGAGCTTCTTCAGGGCGGCCAGAGAGACCCCACTGCGCTCCTTAGAGGCGGCCACGGCTTTGACAATCAGGTCAGAGGCGCTGGGACCGGAGGATTTCTTGCTCTTCTTGGCGGCCCCGGCTTTCTTTGGCTTCTTGGCTTTGGCGGCCGGTTCTGCGGGAGGAGGAGCGGCGGCTGGTGCGGTCTCTGTCATCGTGTAATACAGGACAATAACACAACAATCTTCTGATAGAAAAATACTGAGGCCGGAGCTGGAGGCGCCTGTTATATGTACAGTCTTACTGCGCACTGATTGGCTGATACACATCTTCGTCCTGAGCGTCTATTGGCTCACAGTGAATACAATCCCCGCCTTCTCCCGGCTGAGCTCAGTGAAGCTCCGCTCTCCCCTTGTGCTTCCCTGCCCGGGATAAAAGCCTTTTACCGGCCAAACCCGGACAGGTGAGCGGCCTTTCTCCATGTCTTCTCCTTTCCAACATCTCCCCTAACTGTGTATAGCCGTCACTAGGAGAGATACCGGGGCAGAGCGGAGAGGAGGCCCCGGGATCATCGCCATCATCCTCCCGATCTGCACATCACTGAGTCTCCGGGAGATAAATCTGCAGCGGGAGCTCGTCCTCCTATTCCCGGCTCTTGTCACCATCACAGGGATCTTTACTATAATGTCTATCGTACAGGAGCTGATTGTACGATGTGGGGACGAGCTGGAGCTGCTGAGAGCCCAGAAGGGTAACACAGGCGATGGCTCCACTGACTGCCGCCTCCCTGACCTGGAATACAGATATATCCTGTATGTGCAGAGTATTGGGGGGGTGAACACTTGTTCTACATCAGTAGATCATACACAGGTGGGTGAGTGCAATCAGCGGCATAATATAGTGTCTGACCCTCTGTGAAGCTGTGACCGCTGAGGCCTGTAATGGTGGGAAGATCTCACAGGATGAAGGATTTACGATGTGACTTCACTGCCCCAACCAACAACAGAGAAACTCCTGTGTAATAATAACAGAGAAATATTCCTTCATTTATGTGCCCCCCCCCCTCTCCTCACTATTGTGCAAAATGTGACAGAGAAAGAGAAGGGAGGACACAAAATACCGAATCCACACACACAGAGCACAGCTGTATATAGAGCACAGACTGCACACACAGAGCACAGCTGTATATAGAGCACAGACTGCACACACAGAGCACAGCTGTATATAGAACACAGACTGCACACACTGAACACAGCTGTATATAGAGCACAGACTGCACACACAGTGCACAGCTGTATATAGAGCACAGACTGCACACACAGTGCACAGCTGTATATAGAGCACAGACTGCACACACAGTGCACAGCTGTATATAGAGCACAGACTGCACACACAGAGCACAGCTGTATATAGAGCGTAGACTGCACACACACAACACAGCTGTATATAGAGCACAGACTGCACACACAGAGCACAGCTGTATATAGAACAAAGACTGCACACACAGAGCACAGCTGTATATAGAGCACAGACTGCACACACAGAGCACAGCTGTATATAGAACAAAGACTGCACACACAGAGCACAGCTGTATATAAAGCACAGACTGCACACACAGATCACAGCTGTATATAGAACACAGACTGCACAAACAAAGCACAGCTGTATATAGCGCACAGACTGCACAAACAGGACACAGCTGTATATAGAGCACAGACTGCACACACAGAGCACAGCTGTATATATAGAGCACAGACTGCACACACAGAGCACAGCTGTATATAGAGCACAGACTGCACACACAGAACACAGCTGTATATAGCTCACAGACTGCACACACAGGACACAGCTGTATATAGAGTATAATCTGCACACACAGAGTAAAGCTGTATATAGCGCACAGACTGCACACACAGAGCACAGCTGTATATAGAACACAGACTGCACACCCATAGCACAGCTGTATATAGAGCACAGACTGCACACACAGAACACAGCTGTATATAGCGCACAGACTGCACACACAGGACACAGCTTTATATAGAGCATAGACTACACACACAGAGTACAGCTGTATATAGAGCACAGACTGCACACACGGAGCACAGCTGCATATAGCGCACAGACTGCACACACAGAGCACAGCTGTATATAGAGCACAGACTGCACACACAGAGCACAGCTGTATATAGAGCACAGACTGCACACACAGAGGACAGCTGTATATAGAGCAAAGACTGCACACACAGAGCACAGCTGTATATAGAGCACAGACTACACACACAGAGCTCAGCTGTATATAGAGCATAGACTGCACACACAGGACACAGCTGTATATAGAGCATAGACTGCACACACAGAGTACAGCTTTATATAGAGCACAGACTGCACACACAGAGCACAGCTGTATATAGAGCACAGACTGCACACACAGAGCACAGCTGTATATAGAGCACAGACTGCACACACAGAGCACAGCTGTATATAGGACACAGACTGCACACTCAGAGCACAGCTGTATATAGAACAAAGACTGCAGACACAGCACAGCTGTATATAGAGCACAGACTGCACACACAGAGCACAGCTGTATATAGAGCACAGACTGCACACACAGAGTACAGCTGTATATAGAGCACAGACTGCACACACAGAGCACAGCTGTATATAGAGCACAGACTGCACACACAGAGACAGCTGTATATAGAGACAGTGCACACTCAGAGCACAGCTGTATATAGAACAAGACTGCAGACACGCACAGCTTATATAGAGCACAGACTGCACACACAGACACAGCTGTATATAGAGACAGACTACAACACAGAAGACAGCTGCATATAGAGCACAGATGCACACACAGAGCACAGCGTATATAGAGCAAGACTGCACACACGACACGCTGTATATAGAGCAACTGCACAACAGTACAGCTGTATATAGAGCAAGACGCACACCAGCACAGCTTATATAACACAGACTGCAACCAGTACAGCTGTATAACACGATGCACACACAGACGTATAAGCAGACTGCACACACAACAGCTGATATGGCACAACTGCACCACAGGCACACTGTATATACAGACTGCACCACAGCACACTTATAAGCCAGGACACACGAGCACGCTTATAACAGCTGCACACCAGACACACTATTAAGCACAATCACACACACAGCTGTATATACAGCACAACAAGCACACTGTATTGCACAGACGCACACAACACAGCTTATAACACACTGCACACAAGACAGTGTATAACAAACTGCACACAGCGTATAAAGCAATGCACACACAACACACTGATATAGCAAGCCAACAGACAGGTTTATAGCAACACGTAAGCTATTACAAGAGCCACACAGAGCACACTGTAATAACACAGCTGCACACATCACTGTATAAGCAACTGAACACACAAGTTATAGACACACACAGACACAGCTTAATAGACATACAACACGACAGTTGAGCAAGACTGCACAACGACACAGTTATAGCACAGATGCAACACAGCACAGCGTATACCAGCTGCCCCACACAGTTTAAGCCAGACTACAAAGAGACAGCGTTATGCAAGATGACACCAGAAGCGTATATACAACTACACAGACAGCTGTATAGAGCAGTACAAGACAGGTTATAGAGAGCAACCAGTAAGCTTATTACACAGACGCACCACAGAGCACAGCTATAAGACAGATACACACAAGCAAGCTGTATAAACAGATAACCAACACAGTTAAACAACCAACAGCACAGTGATATAGCAAGACTCACCAGACAGCTTACAACACACAAGAGCTGATAGCACAGATGCACACAATATATGCACAGCACACACACACACTAAAGACACAACTGCACAACAGGACACGTAAAAGATGCACCCAGGCATATATAAAAAAATCACCACAGTATATAGGCCAATGCACACAGAGCTGTATATAAGATACTCACACACGAGACAGTTATAGCACAGACCACACAAACACAGTGTATAACCAACTGCACACAACACATGTATAGACAATGCCAACAACAGCGTATAGACAGAGCCACCAACCATTATAACCAAGCACACAATACACTGTATAACACAGATGCACACACAGACAGTTATATAGAGACCAACATGTATAGACAAGACGACACACAGAGACATGTATTACAACTGCACAAGAGCACGCTGTTATAGCACCCACACACGGCACGCTTTATACAGACTGCACAACGGCAAGCTGATAGCAATGCACCAAGACAGTTATTAGAACTGCACAACAAAGCCATGTATTACAGACTCACACAGACACGGTTATAACACACTGCCACGAGCACGCTTATATAGAGATGCACAAGACGTGTATTACCAACTCACACACAACATGATATAGACAGACTACACACAACCGTTTTAGACACACAAGAACTGTTAAGGAAGACTCAACACAGGACGTGTATAGACAAATGCACACCACGCTTAATGAGCACAACGCACACACCTATTAGACACCACAACAGCTATATAAAACACACGACAGCTTAAGAACATGACACAGCACCTATAGGACAATGAACAGAGCACAGGTAACCAGCCAACAGAGCGTGTTAGAGCACAGACGCACACCGAGACATGTATATAGACAGATGCCACACACGCTTATACAGACACAGACGCTGTATATAACAAACGAACACGGCCAGTTATTGCAATGCACACACAGAGTACAGCTTTATATAGAGCACAGACTGCACACACAGAGCACAGCTGTATATAGAGCACAGACTGCACACACAGAGCACAGCTGTATATAGAGCACAGACTGCAACCACACAGAGCACAGCTGTATATAGGACACAGACTGCACACTCAGAGCACAGCTGTATATAGAACAAAGACTGCAGACCACAGCACAGCTGTATATAGAGCACAGACTGCACACACAGAGCACAGCTGTATATAGAGCACAGACTGCACACACAGAGTACAGCTGTATATAGAGCACAGACTGCACACACAGAGCACAGCTGTATATAGAGCACAGACTGCACACACAGAGCACAGCTGTATATAGGACACAGACTGCACACTCAGAGCACAGCTGTATATAGAACAAGACTGCAGACACAGCACAGCTGTATATAGAGCACAGACTGCACACACAGAGCACAGCCCCCCCCCCCCCCCCCCCCCCCCCCCCCCCCCCCCCCCCC